>PVIY010056484.1:0-13316 GCA_004026745.1 Myrmecophaga tridactyla
GGGGTTCCCTCACGTCCTCCTGTGGGTGAGCAGGGGGCCTAGAGCCCATTCCAGGCCTCCCCTTCCTGGTGCTCCCATGTGAGTGCCGCCTGGGGCACCCCGTGTCAGCCCAGAGCTCGAGTGCTCAAGGAAAGGTGCAAGGCCCAGCAGCCCCAAGCCCGGCTGCGGAAAGCCTGCTCCCCTAAAATGCCCAGAAGTAGCTCATCTCGATTTTGTAGGAGATGCCTGGGAAACACTGGCAGTCTTAGCATCCCGTCAGAGATACAGAAACCTGTAACTGGCTTTAATAGAGAGAGTTAAACATGGAGAATTAATTAAACAGATGTTGAATATCTTAAAAAGCCAAAAGGGGCCACAGAGAAACACAGAAATAGGAATTACAGGAGGCAGCCCCACATCGGGGCTGGGGGAACCGAGGGGAGAAGTTGGGGTTCTTCGAACCTGGAGGCTGAAGGCGGGCCCCATGGAGCCGACCTCTGAGAGACTCCCTGAGATTGGTTCTGGTGTTGCCGAAGGAAGGTGGAGGCCAAGTGCTGCCCGAAGGAGGAGTGGTGGATGGAAGGAACCCGTCCCTCTCCCTCCTCCAGCCTCACTCTCTCTCTCCTTCCTTCCTTCCCCCCTCCCTCCCTTGTCCCCACTGTCAGGGTAGTGGAGCCAGAGGTGGGGAGTGCTGCTGGGCAGGGTCCCAGCGCCAGCACCGCCAGCAGAGCGCTGGAGGCTGGACGGGGCCCGGTCCCCGCGTGGGCTCCTCGTCCCCGCGTGGGCTCCTCGTCCCCGCGTGGGCTCCCCGCGTGGGCTCCTCGGTGTCCGCAGGACTCGCGCTCCTCCCCTGCCTCTGGTTATGCAGTTGCACCGGCACCTCCCTGCTGCGACCAAAGATGCTTTCGCCCCACCCCCGACAGTCCTAGTACCCTTTGTCTCCTTTGCTGAGGAACATTTGTAACCATCTTAATGTTGGTTAATAACCGCCAGAATATTCCATAGCTCGAAGGCTAAATTGTAAACATCCCCACCATTGCCTATCCTTGTACGAAACCAGGACTGGACAGGAGGGAGGAAAGGGAATTAGTTAGCATGGACAGATGCTTATCTACATAACAAGCAAGGGAAAAAGCATTTGTTGCGGCTGCAGGCCCTGGTTTGTAACTGGCCGTGAGGTCCTCACTGGGATTTCTGATTTCCTTCTTCTGCTGCCCACCCCCTTCCCTCTGCCCCAGCCAGCTGCCTGGCTTACCAGGGCCCTCCTGGTGGGTGGCGCCGATCTTCATTCCCGAGGGTCCCACGTCCTTGGGGGTCCTGCCCCATCTTCTGATTGCTGTAGTTATCTAATTTCCCATAGTAGACATGGAAACACTAGGAGGTGTCCCAGAGGGTCCCTGACATAGACCCCCCTGCCCCCCTGGGCAGCAGCATCCCAGTCTGCCCCCGACAATGAAGTCATTGTCCCAGCTGGCGCAACAGTCCACTTTCCATGGTCCAACCCAGTGGGACCAGCGTGTGTCCCTGGTGGAAGCGTCCAGCCAAGATCAGGTACTTCTGGACCTGCAGAGCACAGAGCTGTGGGGGTGGGGAGCAGAATGCTGCTGTTGGGGTGAGGGTGGTGAGGCCACTCCCATTTCCACCCCTGGGTCCCTGGCTGCAAAAGAAATAGCCCTGCCGAGTGGCCATGAGTTCAGAGCCCCACAAAGCTGGCCCCTGCTCAGCATCACCATTGGAGTCTTCCAGTGAGGCCAGCCACTTTGGGGCCATGGGGCCATGGTGAACTCCACAGTTCTTGATTTGAAGTGGCATTGGCCAGGCAGCCTGCGGGACAGGGCCTTCTCCAGTGCCTGGGTGGTGGAGTTGAAAGAAGCACCACGGTGGGGCAGGCAGGTCCGTCACTTCCGTGGGTCTGCTCCTCGGGACGGAGAGGCCTGGGGAGGGGAGGTCTGTGCTGTCGGACTCCTGTGTAGTCTCTGTCCATCGTGGCCACTTTGTACTTGGAAGGGCGGCTGAGAGGAAAGGCTGGCTGCTGTCCACCAGATGTCCATCCTTCTCCTTGGGTGGTCTGTCTGTCGAGAGGACCATTCACTTGGATCTCCCCCAGTGCCCCTCGTTCCCACTTTTCCAGCCCTGTTCTTCCTGGGCCCCGACCACCCACCCTGATTGGTAGCAGCCACCTGTGGGAGACAGAATCTTTCCTGGTCCTATCAGAGTGGACAGCCACATGCTGCCCATCCTGTGCCCCATCTCCCGGGGACATTCCTGATCAGGCTGTCGCACCCTACGTGGTCTTCTCCCCCTGGGGGTGGCTGCCGGGTCTGACGGGCTACCGTCAGACACTCAGCCTCTGCCAGGCACCCGTTCTCCAAGCGAAACAGTTCTTTGCAGAAGAGACTATGGCTTTTGTCCACAACCTTGGGGGCCTGAGCTGAGATGCTCATTTTCTGGCTAGCCAGAGGCTTAATAGCTGGCACGCAGCTGCTTTTCCTTGGAGGCGAGCCATATCGACGCCCCTTCCCATCCTCACAAAACCACGTGTCAGGGCCCTAAAGTATCCCCAGCCGACAGGAGCGCTGTTGTTGGGCTCTTGAGGTTGGGGGAAGCTGCACATTGACCCTTGGCTGGTGGTAGGTGAGGGTCTGAGTTCCCCAGGTCAGGGGGAGCTGGAGGGTCTTCAGCTCGTTTAATCCCGTGGCCTTGGGGAGAACCGAGGGGATTCCCTTGGAACTGGGCCCTGAGAGCTCGCAGACCCAGATTCACTCTCGTCTTTTGGGCATTTCCCGCATCTCTTTCAGACCGTGCGGATACGCCGGCTCCTTCGGCCCTTCTTCCTGCTGCAGAGCTCTTCCATGATGAAGAAGGCCTTGAAGTGTGTCCGGTGGACTCTGCCGGAAATGGCCAGGTGGGCGCTCGGTGCCCAGGGCTGGCAGGGATGTGGCCAGGGGCCTTCTGCTCTGTGCCATGGTTGGGAGCAGGGCCCACTGGGGCTCCTGCCCAGGCGGCTGGGCACAGAAGACCTGGGATGGGGTAGTGGACAGCAAGGGGGCGCCAGGCCCTGCCTGCGTCCAGCCTCAGCTCCTGCCAGTCCCTGGTGCTCGCTGCTCCTGCAGACGAAATGCTGCTTGCACCCCCCCCCCTTTCACCCCGAGCCTCCTCCCCTAGTGGCTCTTGGAGCTGAGCCCCTCACTGCCAGCCCCTCCCGTCTGAGCACCTGTGGTTCTGGCCTTGGGGTGCAGTTTTGTCCCTGCCAAAGAAAAAAAAAGTCACCAGGGTGGGGCTGGGCCTGTTCTCTGAGACCCACGGGGTTGAGCGTGCAATACACCTGGGAAAGGGGGGCCGGGTGCAGGGGCTGCTGGGTACCTTGGAGGGGAGGTTGGTTTCACGTCAGCAAGTGGGTGGGCTGCTCCTTACCCCACCCCCTCCACAGCGTGGTGCTGCTGCTCTCGCTCCACCTGTGCGTCTTCACCATGTTCGGGATGCTGCTCTTCACTGGGGAGAAGGTAAAGGGGGGAGCACGGCGGGGGGGTTGGGGGAGGGGGCAGTATGAGGGATGGGGGGGAGAGGGTGTGTCCCCTCCACCCGCTGGCCTTTGCTCCCTCCCCTCCTGGGTCCTCTTCCCTCCCAAGCCTCTTGCAGCCTGGGTCCTTGAGCAGGCCCACCTGAGGCCTCAAAACTGGGGTCGGGGCGCAGGCCCTACTGGGCAATGACCCGGGAGCCCTGAGTGTCCCTAGGGTGCCGTGAAAGAGTCGGCTCCTTGCTGGGCCTTGCCTCCTGCTGCCCAAATGGGGAACTTGGGCTGAGGAAGGCGGGTGTCGTGTGATTGGTGTGATTTTGGCTCTTGCTGTCTGCTGGAGTTCGGGAGGACAGTTTGATGGAGATTGAATTGTCCCGGTTCTTTGTGCCTGTGCCTCCTGGAGTCCCCTTGCCAGGTCTGGAGAAGTCTTGGGAGGCTGGCCGCATTTGGAGGGCCTTGCTTAGCATCTCCCTGGCTCCAGCTGGCTGAGAACGCAGCGGCCACCACTGCTTTAACAGCTTCTTTTGTAAGCACCATTCACTTCGAAGTGCCAACTTGGCCTTATTACTGTGTAGTAATAAACTCAGGCCTTTATCACTCACCAGTGATGGGGCTGGCACGAGGTTGGGTTCCCTGAGTCCCACTGCCGATTCCCCCTGCTCCACCTGCAGTGCCTGCCTGGGCTGGGGCCTTGTTGTGGGGGGTCCCGTCCGGGGGTGCTCAGGGGAACTCAGTTCACAGAGAAGGAGCACAAAGAGGCTGGGAGGCACCAGGGAAGAAGGCCGCCTGCCGTGGTGAGGTGGGGTCCTCTGTCCCCTGGGCCTCTGTGCCTTGGCTATCACAGTGTGGTGGGTAACAGGTTCTCCTGTCTGGCATGCCACTCGGCCCTGAGCTTGGATCATGCAGGTTCCCCAGGTAGTGATGGTGTCACCCTTGCTTATTTGAATGAGATGGTTTTGGTTGGGTTGGAGGGTGGCCCACGTGGGCTGAGCACAGCCCACCTTGGAAGCCTCTGTGGTGGGGAGGCTGGCCTTCCAGGCCCTGCAGCCACGTGACTTGATTCTGGAAGTCTTGGCCCTGGTGGGGCCTCCTCATCCTCCCTCAGCAGTAACCCTCCCTGACAGAGACCCCCCAGACCTGGTCACTTTCCCCCACTGATGCCAGAGGCCTCCCCAGTGGTTGGCAGAGTCTGTTAGTCGGCTCACCTGACCTCAGTGTCCCGTGATGAGCAGGCCAGGTGGCAGTCCCATCTGTCAAAGAGGACGCTGTGGCCTAGGCACCAGGTGACGTGCCCACAGGCCTGTGGCCAGAGCAGTGGCCCGGACAGGAAGGAGTGGACGTGGCAGGCCTGCCGTGTGCAGGGTTGGCCCTTGGCTGGCATCTGGGAACGGTCCCTAAGTGATAGGTGGTTTCTGTGCCCGAGACTCCGAGCCTGGCTGTGCCAGCCTGGGCCATCAGTGCAGGTGGTTTACGGGCAGTGCCCGCTTTCCTCCTGGGGCTGGGGCACGGTCGGCAGAGGGGGCCGTGTGCCCAGCCCCTGGTCGGAGTGACGGGCCGCAGCACGCCTGCTCTTGTGGCCCTTTCCTGGAAGGGAGATGGAGGAGGCCCGTGTGTGGACTTGTCACTGCCTGAGTCCTCAGCCCTCCCAGTGACTGACTGGTGTGTGGGTGGTCCTGGGACCCCCGTTGCTGACCGTAGAGCAGGCACAGCTGCTGGGTCTCACGAGCGGCTCTCCCGGGCCTCCCGGTGGGTGGGCTCTCCGTCGTCAGGCTGTGGCCCTCTCGACGAGCCAGTTGGCAGCTCTGGCCAGGGCCCCAGGCAGGTGGCTGCAGAGCTGGTGTCTGAGTGGGCGGTCCTCCTTTCTGTCTGGAGACCCCAAGTCTGGTCCTGCCTGGCTCTCTGGGAGATTCCGGTTGGGGACATTGAGCCCAGGGAGGGTGGTCCCAGCCTGTGGATGCAGGGCTCGAGGCTCTGTGGCCTGAGGCCTTAGCCGCCGAGGTTGAGGCCTGAGCACTCTCAGAGGCGCCCCGTCTGCTTTTGGCAGGACGGGCAGGACAAGGAGAGGCTGATCTATTTTCGAAACCTGCCAGAGGCCCTGACGTCCCTCCTGGTGCTGCTGACCACCGCCAACAACCCTGACGGTGGGTGCCCAGATGTGGGGTGGGGAGGGTGGGAGGGAGAGGGAGCCGTGGGGCCGTAGGCGAGGGGGACGAGAGGGTGACTGGGGGTGGGCACCGGAGAGCATGGGGTGGGGTAGGGGGAGTGAGAGGGTAGCCATGGGGTGGGTGTGACTCTGCATGGCCTGTGGGAGCTTCCCGGGGTGGGAGCTGGGCCCAGCGCTCCCTGCGTGGGGGTTCCTGGGGTGTGAGCTGGGTCCCAGCTCTGACTGCACTGGGGGTTTCTGGGGTATGAGCTGGGCCCAGTGCTCACTGCACTGGGGGTTCCCAGGGTGTGAGCTGGGTCCCAGTGCTCACTGCACTGGGGGTTCCCGGGGTGTGAGCTGGGTCCCAGCTCTGACTTGCAGTGGGGGTTCCCGGGGTATGAGCTGGGCCCCAGCGCTCACTGCACTTGGGATTCCCAGGGTGTCAGCTCACTGGGGATTCTTGGGGTGTGAGCTGGGGCCCGGCACTCACTGCACTGGAGGCTGCTGGGCCTCCAGCTGCTCTGGTGAGTGGGTAGCCAGGGTCGGGGTGCAGCCCTGAGCGTGACAGTGCTCTGGCCACCCTGAGGGATGCTTCTGTCTTGAACTCGGCATGGTCCTTGACCAGTGGAGACCTTCCAGGAGGATGGCTAGAGGCAGTCCCCATCCAGGAAGCGCTGTTTCCATGGCCCCTGGGGAGGGAGAGCCACCTGTCTGGGGAGTGGCTGCAGGAAGGCTGTGGCCAGCTCAGCATAAGGGGTGAGCTTCCTGAACAGGTAGTGAGGCCCCCGTCCCTGGGGGTGTACAAGCAGAGTGTGTGGACTGGCATCAGGACAAGTAGGCCTCCCAGGCCTCCTGACTCAGAGCCCTCCTTCCTGTTGAGCAGGGAACAGTGGAGGGTTGTGGAATTGGAGTGAGTGTTAAGGTTTTCAGTTCTCTGACTGCTTCTCTCCATCAGTGATGATTCCTGCATATTCCAAGAACCGGGCCTACTCCATCTTCTTCATCTTCTTTACTGTAATCGGTGAGTCCCGGTGGGGCTGGGGCGGCTGCACCCCTTGGTTGAGAGCCTACTTCTGTGATGGGGCTTCATGCTTGAGGCCAGGCACCCTCTCCCTCCCCCATCATCTCAGAGTCGTCTGTGTCCTTCCCCCTTGCCTCCCACCCCGTGGTCTGTAGGATCTGTTATGACTCATGATCCTGTCTGTCTTCCGTGCCCCTTGACAGGGTGGACTGGGCACCTCCGGGTGATGCCTGAGGAAGCTGAGGCCTGGGTGCAGGCCTGGTGGGGCCCCCTCTGGCTCACTGGTTGCTCTCCTTCAGTGCTTTCTGGTGTGGCTGGGCCAAGCTTTGGTGCTTGGGCACTGCCCCCAGCTCTGGGTCCCTGCCCAGTAGGTTTGAGCTGCTACAGACCCCCTCAGTCTGCCCTGCCAAGGCCTGGGGAAGTTGAGATGTGCTGAAGGTGGCTTTTTTCTCTTGAAGGAAGCTTGTTTCTGATGAATTTGCTGACGGCCATCATCTACAACCAGTTCCGAGGCTATCTGATGGTGAGCTGGCTGCTTCCCCCTCTGTCCACCGGGAAGAGGCCCCTGGGGCTGTGCAGGGCTGCTTGTGTTGCCCAGATGGGGGTCCTCATCCTTGCGTCTACCCCCTCCCCCACTCCTCCCTACCTCCTGCCCCTGTTCCCATCCCCTTTCCACATGCCTCACCTGGCCTGGCTCTGACCAAGGATGAGGGGGTGTGCGGCCCAGGCAGGGGCTGATGGAGCCCTTCCATGTCATTTTCCGTGCAGCAATCTCTCCAGACTTCCCTCTTCCGGAGGCGGCTGGGCATCCGGGCTGCCTACGAGGTGCTCTCTTCCAAGGCCACGGAGGGAGAAGGCCACCCCCACACGTGAGTGCCGAGGCTCCCCGGCACCCTCTCCTCACTGAGGAAGGGGTTGGGGCAACTCTGGGGGGAGGCGTCTGGTGCTCAGGGAGAGGAACCGGGTGCTCGCAGGGAGGGTTTTCTTGGTGGATCCTTCCAGATGTTTCCTGAGCGCCCACGCTGTGCTGCGCTCCCCCTGGCTGACGTTGAACTTTTGCTGTTCCATCTGGAATCACCAACTCTGTGATGCTTCTGCTGCTCTGGGTTTCACGTCATCCTTGCTCTGTGTTAGTGGCCTGTCCTCTCGGCGGCCTGAGAAGGGCCTCCTCACCCCATGTCTGTGCCCTTTTCATACCCCTGTGCTCTTACTTGGGCTCTCACATCATAGGTAGTTTGGACATTTCTCCAGTCAGTTTCCTTTGTGCATGAGAGAGCTTGAGACACAGGGTAAAGGAGAAAATACGTCCCGGTGGAGCACTTTGGAAGCTCGTTAGCTGGAGCCTCTGTCAAATGCCCCCTGTGAGTCTGCTGCTCTGCCAGGCGACAAGGGCAGAGTCTGTCTCGCGGTTTTAAGTAAGACGGTGTGTGTGAAGGCTCTGTGGTCCTGTCCGTGGTGGGTGCTCCTTGGTGGAGCCGCTTGCCATCGTACAGTGCCATTGCCCAGGGTTGCAGAGCCATTGGTGACAAAACGCACACCAGAAGCCAGGCTCTGAGGTCGCAGACCAGGGCATCCGAGAGGGGTCTGCGCTGGCCCTGCTCACTGGGGTGTGGTTTGTATTCCCACAGGGCTGGGGTGAAGCCTGAGACCTTCCTGACGGTACTTCAGGAAGTCCAGATGGTTTCTTTCCTCAAGCAAGCCATGATGAAGGTGGGCCCCCCCTCCCTGCCCCCATCCTGGGCTTGTGGGTCTTGGCTCCTTCTGGGAGGTCATGTCACTTGGGCCTCTGCAGGACTGGGAGGGTCCGGGTTGCCCTTGGCTTGCTTGGGTGGGCTTGGGCAGCCGGCTCTTCACTCTGCGGTGTCCCTGGGGCTCCCAGCTAGGGGTGTCAGCTAGAGGTGGAGCTGGCTGACCTGGGCTTCTGTCCTTTGCAGAGGGTGCATGCCTACAGTGGCAGGCTGCTCTCAGCTGATGAGTTCCAGAAAATCTTCAATGAGCTTGACAAAAGAGTGATCAAGGAGGTAATGGGCCGGAGTTGGGTCACTCAAGCTAGTGGGGGATTTCCTTGATGTCGTTCTCCACCGCCATTAATCAGCCTGGACACCTTGATTATTGCTAGTGCCAGGATACCCCTTCCCAGGGACTCTGGCTCCAGGGATGGTTACTGGGGACAGAGACTTGTTTGGCTCTTGGAAACTGGGGAGATTTTATTGACTTCATGAAATTCAACAGGCCACAGCAGCTGGCCTGCTCCAGGTCTGACTCAGAGGAACTTCCAAGGGATTTTCTCCATCCCCTGGGCAAACGCCTGTCCTCTCCAGCTTTGCTGTTCTCCGGGGGAGTTCTTGGTGTATGTCCTGTCCAGGGTCTTTGCCCTTTGTCTTGGATGTTGATTTATGAAGTCAGTAAGGACAGGCCTGTGCATCCATGTCAGAGCTGTGCTTTGAAGATCTGCATTGCCTGTATCTCACGTGGCGGGCTTTCGTGGCTGGGGTGGAGATGTGGGTGTGGCAGACAAGTTGTGTCTCAGGCTGTTGGCTGGAGCTGTTCCAGCCGCTCAGCCTTGAGAAGCCCCAGCCAGGACCTGGGATGGGGGGCAGAGAGGTGGGGCCAGGCATTTCCTGCCAATCAGGCCCCTTGGTTCTGAGCCCCTGCCCAGCGCTCTGAGGTTTTTGGGTGGTCTCTGTGGCTGCAAGGCCTTTTTAATCCTCATATAGGAGGTTTTGTTAGAAATACTTTTTACTAGTCTTCCCAGAGCACCCAAAGCCAGCCTGCTGCAGCTGGTAGCATTTGGTGTCGCACCCTTGCCTCCTTTATCATCTTGGACTTCCCTTCTGGATGGTGCCTCGGGGTGTGGCATCTACAGCAGTGGGGCATGGGAGATGACCGTATGCCACCCAGTGCCATTTAATGCAGCCAGACCTCCATTTGGGACAGGGCTGAGCAGTGAGCATGAGGGTTGACGTGAATATACTGGGGAAACCCTCTTTGTGGTGGAGGTGGGTTTTGTAGATGCTGGAATATGGTTTTTTGATACAGGGCTTTGGGAAGCTCCATTCTGGACAGTGACCCCCTCCCAGGGCAGAGGTTTGCTTGGCAGTGGCCGTGGCCTCCCCTCCCCTGGTCTGGCCCTTTTCCAGTGTACTATAGGCGGGCCTGGGTAGGGTAGACGGGTCATTTCAAAGGTTCTGGAAAGGCAGCTCCTGTTTCTCAGGGACTTGCTCGGTGTCGTCTGCTGGGATGTCCGTGCCTCTCCCTGGCACTTGGCCTTCGGGCCCGCAGGATGCTGCCAAGTCCTGGTTGTCCAAAGCCACCGCTCCCACCCTCCCCCAGCTTGATGATTTGGGGACATAAAAAGAAGGCCCGTCTCCACCTCCAGTACAGACAGAGTACACCAGTCTTGTCTTCCTGCGAAGCAGCGTGAGGTCAGGCCCTGCACCCGGGGGGCTCCAGCCCAGGGGCTGCATCCCTGCCCGGCTCTGTCTTTTTTATTCCGCTGACTCTTTCCCCTTCCCTCTTCCCGTGACAGCCTCGGGGCCAAAGTCCAGAACGGAGGTTTTAGATGGAGCCCAGCTCTAAGGTTTTGGGAGCTGAGATGTCCTTGTCCTGATATCATGATACTCCAAGCTGCTTCCCCCCAAATGGTGATTGTAGGAGGTGGGGGAAGGAGTGTTTTTCATTTTTTAAATAAAAATGCATCTAGAATTATTACCATCTAGGGGTGTGCAGGCATGGTTTTGACAGCAAGGTGCCATCCAGGCAGGCTGGGGTCAGAAGAGTATGGGCCTTCCACAAGTGTCCCCTGGTCTGACAGCCCCTCTGCTGGCCCAGCTGTGGCAGGAGGCCAGCCAGTGCACATTAACCGCCATGAAGGCCACATGCCCACTGGTGCCCGAAAGAGTTTTTCCCTCTTTAAGTGATTTTTTTTTTGGAGGGGGTTTAAAACTCTCATAGTCATTTCTTATAGACAATAGACAAAAAATAGAATAATCCGCCCTATTGTTTCCCTACCCAGCTTTAGGTTTTGTTATTTCTTAGTTATGTTGGAGATAGATGAATATGTGCTTCTTTTAACAGTTTAAACGCTGGATGATGCTGATGTCTCCCTTGATCAGAGAGACGGGAGACAGAAAGCACCCAGTGGGGTAAAGGAAGGGATGCTTAACACAGGGAGAGTGAGAAACTCCACATGTGCCCCAGAGCTGAGCGAGGAGCCCTGTCCCCAAGGCCGGCCTCAGATCTCTTTGGAAGGGGTGTGGTTTAGCCCTCAGGGTAGACCTCTGGGGTGTAGGTGGGTGCCAGTGGGCAGCAGGGGAGCATGTGCATGGGGGGGAGTTGAGGTGCCACTGGCCAGGTGTCTCTGGGGGGTGGCAGTTTCTGTGTTGGCTATGGTAAGGTTGAGAAAACTTGTGTCAAGTCAGGTTGTGGCTGCAGGGTCATCATGGGACCGTTTGTCAGGGCTTGTGGTGGTGACAGAGCTGACCCCTGTGGCTGCTGGAAACCCCGGGAGACCCCTCCCTCCCGCAGTGTCCCTCCTGGCCCCTTTGCCGAGAAAGCTCAAGAATGCTCCCCATGGACGGCGGCAGAGCTGACATTGAAGGGCGGAAGGGCAGCGAGTCGAGGATCCCCTCTTCCCGGTCCCGTGCTCCAGTGTGCTCCTTCAAGACCTCCTGCTGTGCAATTCTGGGCATAGAAATGTTTCTCGAGAAATGCCCTGTTTCCCTTTGGCATGTGTGCACGGTGCCATAGCGTTCACTTTGCAATTTACTCCTTTCACTCGGCGGTGTCTCGCAGACCCCGCCTTTTCCGTCTAGAGCTCTGTGTGAGGGGGATGCTTGTATGTGCCTGTCTGATGTGCTGGCCTCGTGGGGTTGACGTGGCCCAGGCACCTGAGGGACTCAAGTTTTAATTTTGCTGCCATGTGAGTGAGTGGCCGCACGCTGCGGCTGGCTGCTGCTGGGGATGGCTCAGGTGTGGCTGCATCTTCCGCCTCCACTGTTGCGCTGTGGCCTGGCCCTGGCGAGGAGTATTCCGGTGGTCCTGCGGGTCTGCTGTGGTGGTCTGTGCTGCCGTGGGGTCTTCACCCTGGCCTGACGCACATGTGCAGGCCCCCGCCTGCTCCAGGTCTCACCGGTCATTGCCAAGTCGCCTCTGCCATCTTCCTCTCCCACCTGTTAGCAGCACGGGTCATTTTGGTTCTATGCTAAGTTTCCAGTGCTATTAGCATTCAGTTTATGCCTTTTTATTCACGTGGCAGTTTTCATATTGGGATAAATCTTAAAATGACCGTGTGGTACTCCGTCTTGCCTCTCTTATGGTCTCAGTGGGCAATTAGGTCATTCCCCCTTTTCTTTTGTGTCTTAAAGACCATGGCGATGAATGTCTTGTACGTGGAATGACCTCCTTATCGGGGCTAGACTACAGTAGTCAACAAAGAGGAGGAAACCAAATCCCAGAATGTGGGGGTGCAGGCACTGGGGGGCTCCTGAGGGCCCAGGCAGCTTCGGGACTGTTGCTGAGCGTGTGTTCCCTTCCCAGCACCCGCCGCGGCCCGAGTACCGGTCTCCATTTCTGCAGAGCGCCCAGTTCTTCTTCGGCCACTACTGCTTCGACTATCTGGGGAATATCATCGCCCTCGGAAACCTTGTGTCCATTTGTGTGAGCTGGATTGGCCCCGTCTTGAGTGGGAGGCGCCTTCTCCTGCCCTTCCGGCACCTCCCGATGCGGGGCAGCCGGGGCAGTGTGGCCTTGTCGTGTGGCCCCGCGGCTGCGCGGCCTGGCGCCTGATGCTGGGTCGGTGAGTTGCCCCGCTCTGCTTCCCCAGGTGTTCCTGGTGCGGGACGCGGACGTGATGCCTGACGACCGCGACGACTTCATCCTGGGGGTGAGCGCCATGGGCCAGCTCGTGGCCGTCAGGGCGAGGTGGGGGCCCGGCTGTGCTCAGGCAGAGGTGGGCGCCTCTGCTGTCAGGAGGCAGCAGGCCTCCGAGGGTGCCGGTGAGGCGGGGGGTGGGAGGGCGTCTCCCAGAGGAGGGGAGGTGGGGGTGATGGCGAGGCTGCTGCAGGCTCGTAGCCCTGCGGAGTCACCGGGCAAGTGAGGGGCCACGGACGGCAGAGCGAGGGGGGCATGGCTGGTCAGCAGAGCAAGGGGCATGGTTGGTTGGCAGAGCAAGGGGGCACAGTCTGTTGGCAGAGTGAGGGGCATGGCTGATCGGCAGAGAGGGATGTGGTCACTTGGCAGAGCTAGGGACATGATTGGTGAGTGAGGGGCACAGTCAGTTGGCAAAGCGAGGGGCATAGTCGCTTGGCAAAGCGAGGGGCATGGTTGGCACAGAGATGGGCATGGTTGGCAAAGCGCCGAGACCAGCAGAGCATCGGGGCTGGGTTGTGAAGTTTATTTCATTTTGTGCCAGCATGTTGATGGGTGTGCTGTGAAATTTACCTCCGTGAAATACTTTATGATGAATGACACTAAACTAATGAGCCATTTAATTTTCTGTATGTATATAAGAAAAAGGTTGATTTATCAAATTAAAAATGACACGTCAGCTTTATTATAGCATCAAAAATGGAAAAATGCTTCTCGTGACATGATGTTTGAAATTCTTATATTTAATGCTTAAGAAAAACCAAATTTTATTTGCATAAACCTGTTGG
>PVIY010056485.1:0-13291 GCA_004026745.1 Myrmecophaga tridactyla
TTCTCACCATTCCCTGAAGGGGGCTTGCAAATATTTTTCCAGTCACTGATCAAATCATTCTGGGATTCATCGGGGAATCACTCTGGACAAACCAGCAAAATCTCATGTGGCTACCTGAGATTCCAAGTACTTATGACATTTAATCAAACTATCTACATGTGTTATATTAGGAAATGCTCTAGTCAAAATATAAATTTTGTGACAAATAAACATTTTTTGCTTTAGTCTCACACCTAAGGTGATATTTTAAAGTATTAATTTCATCTATTTTCAACACCTTGCAATAATGACAATCCTTTGTTCTTCCTCATGCAAAAGCATTTTTAAAATTTGTACATTGTGCATTTCACTATTATTATACACTCCAGGCATTCTGGATTATACCGTCTCGATCTTTAACATCTATCTTTCTTTCTGATTTCATTTATGTCCCCAGCCCTCCTCCCTCTATCATAAAAATAATTTTTAATTATTTTAACGTTTAAGGAGTTCAGTCATGATAGAAGTAGATTAACCAGTGGTCCGAGTGTGCTGGGACTACCCTGGTGTTAGCCCACGTCCTGGGAAACTGGGATTGTTGTTCACGGGAGATCCTCAGGAAAAGGAGAAGGAACAAGACTTGTTTGAGCAAATGTCTAATGTAGGACGGACTGAAACTCCACAAGTCATTGACTGACCCTAGTCAGAGAGCCTCGGTGGCAATGCCCAGATCTGACCAGACTGGGCTGACTTGAGTGCCCCTTCCCCCATCCTGCCTTCATACGGAGGGCAGACGGTGCAAGGACGGGTCACAAGAGCTTTAACCTTGGAGACGGGGTAGTGATAGAAGGAAGTGGGGAGGGCCTCGCACGTTCAGTCTACAGACAGGGACTCTGTGGAGGCACAGAGAGCTGTCACTACGATCCGGAACATCCTTCAAGCAGGAGAGAAAGCTGCTCTGCTATATAGGTTAGACCTTTGAGAGAGGAGGCTGGAAGCCATGATGTATGTGATGGGGGGGGTGGGGGTGCATCAGGAAGGCTTCCCTGAGGTGGGGAACACCTGGTGGAGCCCCAGAGGATGCACAGGTGTTGGCCAGTCCAAAGGTGCCAGAAGGAGGGGGACTTGCAGGGGCCAGAAGCAGAGCTGCTCCATACCCATCAGGGCGTGAATGGGCCACCCATTACTGGGCTTCTCCTGGGCACCCGGCATCACCAGGTGCTCAACGTGCATCATTTTGTCCTCACCACCCTCAGAAAGGTGGGGACTATCTCGTGTTTCACGAAGGAGAAAGTCTCAGGGCAAAACCCTTGGTATCACCTTTGATTTCCCACTTCTCACACTCCTCTCCCAGTCTGCCAGCAGGGGCTGTCTGCCCAGGTTTCAGAACAGACCTCAATTCACAACCTTTTCCCCTGGTCCACGCAGGCCATGTCACCTCCTGCCTGAGCTGATGTTGTCACCTCCTCACTGGCCTCCCTGTCCTCATACCCCCACCCAGGTCTACCGTCTAAACAACAGTAGAGGAGCTGTTTAGACCCCAGTCGGGCCACATCCCTCCTAGAGTCAGAGCCAGTACATTACAGTGGTCTCCAAGGCCCTGTGCAGTGTGCTGACTCTCCCCCTCTGACCTCTCTCACTACCCTCTGGCCACCTATTCTCCCTGCAGTCCTTCCAGCAAGGGTCTTTCCTCTTCTCTCTGCCTGAAACCTCTTCCTCAGAGGCCCATGGGGCTCACTCCCTCACTCCCTTGGCTTTCCAGTCCACTGTCCTAATCAAATTGGACTGATGTGAGTGACCAAGTCTGTCTCCATGAGCTGAAGGTGTCTGAACACAGTGTGCACAGGAGCCTGCAACAGATGTTGGGTCTAGAGGACTGAGGAGACATGGAGTGGGTGACAAGTGGGCTGGCTCCTGAAGGGTGGGCATCTATTTGCCCTGTTGGAAGTTGAAGAAGAGCATTCCAGAACGAAGAACCCAGAGACACACAGTCGTGGGATCGTGGATCAGTGTGGCATTAGAGGAGGAGAGGGTAGAATGGTGAATTCGGGACAGCCAAGTGTGACAGAATGTGTGTGTACATGTGCATGTGCATTGGGAGGCAAGGAAGAGGAGGTGGATTACATCAGATCATAAAACTCTATCATAACAAAACATGTGAGTCATCAGTTTCCAAGCCAGTGTTGACCAAAAATGACTTGGGGCTTGTCCAAACCTAGGTCTGACTCCCTGACCTCAGCCTCCCACCCTTCCCTGGGGAGCAGCAGCACCCAGCTCTGCCCTCAAGGAGCTCATTATAGAGGGAGGCAGAGGTAAGCTCATCTGCCCCAATGAGCTAATGGTGGCTGACACACACAGGCCTTGTTCTCCAGAAATGGGAAGCAGCTGTTGAGAGAAGGTTTGGGTAGAAACATTGATTGGGGATCAAGACCTGTGACAGGAAAGGGAAAGCTGCAAGATGGCCTGACCAGGCTGCTGCCAACCTTTCAGGAACCCAGGTGCCAGGGGTGGGCCCGGCCAGCTCAGCTCAACAGGTTCAGGAGGAGCCATTGTTACATCTTCAGGAATTTTGCCAGCTGGTTGCTAAACCACTGGGAACTTGAAGTCAGCTACATGTGGTATGATTTATTTTTACCACATAAATCAGCAGACATTACAGATTAAGTTTTTGGTCTTGTTTTGTTTTCCCCAAGAGCCAGTTTGCTGACAAACCACCACTCTGGAGTAAAATCTTGCCTGGTATGAAATCTTGATGGTTCTGCATCAGCCAACTGACCAGGTCTTTTACCCCAGGCCCACTCGTGTATGGGCCACCTGGGAAGAACATGTTCTCAGGCAGGGTGGCTCCAGCAGCCACAACCAACCCCGAGTGAGCTTACAGCTGGAGGCCACTGTCTACCACACTTCTGGCAGCTGGGCAGGGAGTCCCTCCTTGACAGGGGATGTGGATAATGTCTCTGGGTCTGTCGGTGCTCTTGTCAAAAACGGGTTTTGGGCCCTTGCTCAAAGTGAAACAGAACCTCCAAAGGGAGGCCTGAGGAGTTTTAGTTTTTACAAACTTTCCAGAAGATTCTGATATATTCAAGGGAGAGAAAAGCCACAGGGGCATGGCAGCACTCTTGGCTGCCTGCTCCTGGTTGCCCCACTCCTTCCCTGCTAATGGAAGCTGAGCTCCTGGGCGTTGGTGGCCTTCTCAGCCCCAGAGGCTGAATCTTTGCTAGCCTCAGGAGCCAATCGCATATACCTAGTCTCCTTGCATTCTGGTTTCAGGGAAGGGCTGGTGGCCCAGTTCTGGTCAGCAAGAAGTGACGAGCAAACAGCTGGCTCTCTTATGGGAGTGAACCAAGGCTGGCCTGGAAGCAGGAGACCAGTTGGATATGTGGTCATTTCTGGCAAGAACCACAAGGCCTGACTGCAGACAGTGACTATGGGATGGAGGATACGATAAGGTCTGCTGGCTTCTGGAGAGTGGGTCAGTCAGGACCCTCTAGAAATGAGGGACAGGACCTGACTCACAACTCACAGAAAGTTGGGAGCATTCATTGGTTCACACAGTTGCAAAGTCTGGGGGGCAGCTGCATTCAGGCCAGCTGGATCCAGGAGACAAGTGATGTCATCAAGACACTGTGTCTCTGTGTCTTTTCTTGGCCCTGCTTTATTGGTTTCTTCCCAGGTTCCTCCCACCAAACTGTTTTCTACAAGGCTCTCACACTGGCAAAGTGGTCCCAGCACTCCAGGCCAACATTCTATCACCTAGCAACCCCAGAAAAAAGGGAGTACCTCTTTCCTGGTAATTCCAGCCCAGGACTGACTCCCATTAGCTGTATGAGATCATTTGACCATGTCTGAAGGAATCACTGTCTCTGACCCAGTCTGAGTCAGGGTGGGTCAGTCCCACCCCTAAGGACTGGAGGAAAATAGAGGAAGATATGTGTGTATAAGAAAGGGAACAGCTGCTGAGGTGGCCATAGGTGGGGACAGGGAAGTGTAGAGAATGGGCTTTTGGTTGGGAGATTGGGTAACTAATGTGGCCAATTAGCCCGTAAGGGATACAGTAGAAGGAGATCTGAGATGAATCTTAGATGCCTTGAGTCTGAGATTCTCCCAGGAGCCATCTAGGTGGCAGCTAGTTATGAGAGTCCAGGGCTCAGGTGAATGCATTGTCCTTAAAATGTCAACAGAGAAATCATCATTATCTATAGATGGTTGTAGGGAAAACAAGTAACACAAGTAGGAGGAGGCTGAAGAGAATTGGGAAAAAAGGCAAGGAAAGACCATCCCCATGTGATTTTTGTGTTTTCAGCTGTCAAAACTGTGAATGTTCTCAAAATATCAAGTAGAAAGTTCTTACAAATATCTATCTGCATTGCTATAGTAATGACCTATGTTATTAAATATTTTCCTGAAATCAGTAAAATATGAATATACAAATATTTGTACAGCTAACATATGGAAATCTTTTTTTTTCAAATTAATAAATATTTGTTAAGTGTCTGTTAGTATGAAGGATTGTACTGGGCACTGATTTTTTTCTTTTTTTTTTAAGCATGACAACATACAAACACGAATATTCTTACCATATGATCATTCCATTCTTGGTATATAATCAGTATTTCATAATATCATCACATAGTTGTATATTCATCACCATGATCATTTCGTAGAACAGTTGCATCAGTTCAGAAAAGGAAATAAAAAGAAAAAACCTCATACATACCATACCCTTTACCCTCTCATTGATTACTAGTTTTTCCATCTACCCAATATATTTTAGCCTTTGTTTCTCCTATTTTTTCTATATCCCTTATTACTCCCTTTCAATGATCACTAGCATTTCAATCTACTAAAATTTATTTTAACATTTGCTCCCCCTATTATTTATTTCTTTTTAATCCATATGTTTTACTCATCTGTCCATACCGTAGATAAAAAGAGCATCAGATGCAGATGTTCTAAGAAATGACCATGATGATGAATATACAACTATGTAATAGTGTGAGTTACTTATTATATAACAAGAACGGAATGATCATATGATAAGAATGTTTGTGTTTGTATGTGGTTATCTATCATAAATTTTAAAAAAGCATCAGACACAATGTTTTCACAATCACACACATTGAGAAAGCTATATCATTATATAATCATCATCAAGAAACATGGCTACTGGAACACAGCTCTACATTTTCAGGCAGTTCCCTCCAGCCTCTCTGTTATACCTTAACTAAAAAGGTGATATCTGATACTTAATGCATAAGAATAACCTTCAGGATAACCTCTCAACTCTGTTTGGAATCTCTCAGCCATTGACACTTTATTTTGTCTCATTTCACTCTTCCCCCTTTTGGTCGAAGGTTTTCTCAATTCCTTAATGCCGAGTCCCAGCTCATTCTAGGATATCTGTCCCATGTTGCCAGGAACGTTTACACCCTGGGAGTCATGTCCCATGTAGAGAGGGGGAGGGCAGTGAGTCTACTTGTTGTGTTGGCTGAGAGAGAGAGGCCACATCTGAGCAACAGAAGAGGTTCTCTGGGGGTGACTCTTGGGCCTGATTCTAGGTAGGCTTAGCCTATTGTTTGCAGGAATAAGTTCCATATGAACAAACCCCAAGATTGAGGGCTCAGCTTATTGCTTTGGTTGTCCCCATTGTGGGGATTCTGCACTTGGGGAATCAGGAATTCTCCACCTGGAGAAGTTGGATTTTCCCCCTTTCTTCAATTCCCCTAAGGGGACTTTGCAAATACTTTTTTATTCATTGTTCAAATCACTCTGGGATTTTTCGGGGCATCACTCTGGACAAACCTACAAAATCTCATGCCCTACTCAGGTTCCATATACTTAACAAATGGAAATCTTAACCACCTAAAATGGATATATTATTTAGCTTATCATAGGCATTTAAAGAAAAATCTAAGTAATCACCGTAAAGCTTGTACATTATATTTTATAAACCAATTTAAAATTAAAGCAAAGAAGGAAAAAATCTATAAATACAGATATCAGAGTTACTTGTATTATAAATATTAGCAGTATCTTGAATACCATTTGATGATCAAAACCGTGTGCATCCTCAAAATATCAAGTAAAAATTTACTACAAATATCAACTTTGCTATGGTAGTGAGCTATGTTACTAAATATTTTCAAATTTTTGATTTCAGGAATTTATTTTATCTAATATTACTGTAATTGCCTATAGTTTTTTAAAACCATTTTTTGTGGTAAAATATAACATTTATAGAAAAAGAAAAAGAGAAAAAGCAATAATTTTCAAAGCGCACTTCAACAAGCAGCTACAGAACAGTTCCCAGAGCTTGTCATGGGCTACCATGCCCTCATCTCTGATTTTTCCTTGTAGCTGCTCCAAAACACTGGTGGCTTTATCAGAGTCATAATAATGGAATCATAGTATCTGTCCTTGTGTGTCTGACCTACTTCACTCAGCACTATGTCCTCAAGGTTCATCCACGTCATATGTTTTGGGACATCATTTGTCCAAATGCTACATAATATTCCATCGTATGTGTCATCCCATATGATTTAGTGTGACTTTCCCATAAACAAGATCAGTCTCCTACATAGTCACAAAAATACTCATCAAAATCAGCATATTGCAAATTGATAAATTATCACCTTCTAATCCCCAGGAGCCAACAGATTTCATTAATTGTTCCACTAATGGCCATTATTGCAAAAGGAAAGGATCCAGTTAAAAATCTGACATGGATTTTAGACTTTTTCAGTCTAGAATAGT
This sequence comes from Myrmecophaga tridactyla, assembly GCA_004026745.1. Classification (NCBI taxonomy): domain Eukaryota; kingdom Metazoa; phylum Chordata; class Mammalia; order Pilosa; family Myrmecophagidae; genus Myrmecophaga; species Myrmecophaga tridactyla. The sequence goes on from PVIY010056485.1 coordinate 6,733, forward strand.
GCATTAGTCCTTAACTTTCGTGAACTTGACACTTTCTTTCATTGGCCAGGGGAAGGGTGCCGGGAATCAAACCCGGTCTCCTGCATGGCAGGCGAGCAATCTGCCACTTAACCACCCATGCACCTGAACTTAATACTTTTCATGGTAACAGGTCAGTTATTTTCTAGATTGTCCTTCAGTTGGGGGTTATCTGAAGTTTCCTCATGATTCCATTCAGATTATGCATTTCTGACAAGAAGAAAACAGAATGCTATGTTTTGCTCAGTGCATCTCAGCAGGAGGCACGTTATATCAATCTGCCCTGTCCCTGGTGATGTTAACTGGCCACTTAAGCCTGGAAGACTTCCTCGTTGTAAAGTGACTCTTCTTTCCTTCATAACTGTCTTGTGGGGCAGTACTGTGAGATTGTGTACATAATCTCATTCCTCATCACACTTTAACCCACTAGTTTTAGCATTCATTGATGTTTCTTGGTTGAATTATTATCATATCTGTTGCCAAATGGTGATTTACTAATTTCATCATCCATTAGTCGGCATTAAAAAATTTTTTTTAATTTTTTCTTTTCTATTGATATATATTATATATTCACATGCCATGTAATCTTCCAAAGTGTACAGTCGGTGGTCATATAGCTGTGCATTTATCATCACAATAGACTTTTTTTTCTTTTTTGTGAAAAATAACATACACAAAAAAGTAATAAATTTCAAAGCACATTGGAACAATTAATTGAACAGATTTCAGAGTTTGTTATGGGTTACAATTTTAGGTTTTTACTTCTAGCTGCTCTAAGATACTAAAAGAAATATCAGTGATTCAGCACTCATGCTCCTTTGTTAAACCCGACCATCTCTGTGCAAGTCCAGCATAACTCTGATCTTTCTATCCCACTCTGTAGGGATATTTGGGCTATACCCATTCTAGAATTTTCATGTTGGAAGGGGCTGTCGATAATATGAGGTAGTGGGATAGAACTAGTTGATGTTCTGGAGAGGCTGCCCTCTCTGCATTTCAGGACTTGTCTGGTCCAGGGACTCATCTGGATGTTGAAGATTTCTGGAAAATTGCCCTACTGAATGGAACCTTTGTAGAATCTTATATAATGCCCTAGATGTGCTTTAGGATTGGCAGGAATAGTTTTGGTTGGGGTTTGGTAAGCTATGATAGGTAGCAATGTCTAACTGAAGCTTACGTAAGAGTGACCTCCAGAGAAGCCTCTTCACTCTATTTGAACTCTCTCAGCCACTGATATGTTATTTGTTACACTTCTTTACCCCCTTCTGGTCAGGCTGGTATTCTTGATCCCATGGTTCCAGGACCAGACTCATCCCTGGGAGTCATCTCCCATGCTACCAGGGAGACTTTCACTCCTGGATGTCATGTCTCACGTAGTGGGGAGGGCAGTGATTTTCACTTGCAGAGTTGGGCTTAGAGAGAGAGAAGTCACATCTGAGCAACAAAAAGATCCTCCAGAAGTAACTCTTAGGCATAACTAAGGGTAGGCTAAGCTTGTCCACTACATTCATAAGCTTCACAAGAGCAAGCCTCAAGATTAAGGGCTTGGCCTATTGATTTTGGTATCCCTAATATTTGACACAGTACCAGGGGTTTCCCCAGCGGTAAAGTTTAATAGTTCCTTATTTTTTCTCCCATCTCTCAAGGGACCTTGCCAATGCTTTTGATTATCTGTTTAATATAGTCTGGGCTGTACACAGGCATTACATTAAACTTTACAGGATTAAAGCCTCTCATTCTTATTCTGGGCTCCCTGTTTTTGGATTGTTTAAATGATCCATCCAGACAGGTTGAGTTAGATTATGTGCTACAGAAAATTTAGGTTCTGGACAAAATAAGCCTTCCTTTGATCTCAAAGAGTAGATGAGGTTCAAAAATACACTGTCTTCCCTACCCCTGTGTTCTGAATTACCTTAATCCCAACCTGATTGGATTCATTCTTATTTTAAATACCAGGTCGTACATATATAAAACAACCTCTAAAAATCCAGAAAGAACAATTACCACTCCATACTAAATGTGACTGCTATAAAAGCTTACAATCTAAGCCCCTGTTTTCTTATAAGTATTTTCTAAATGAGACCACACAATATTTATTCTTTTGTTTCAGGCTTATTTTGCCTCATCACATATTCCACAGTTTCATTCACATCATTGCATGCCTCACAACTTCATTTTCTTTTCTATTAGCACAATATTCAATCACAGGTATACACCGTCGTTTGCCAATCTACTTCTCAGTCAGTGTATCCTTCAGCCACCTCCACTCATTGGGCCTCATGTATAATGTCTAGTCAACAGTCCATTAACACTCTCAATTTTAGATAATTTACTTGCTCCCAAGAGAAAAATAAGCAATAAATGCATGCTCACCAATAGAAAACCCAAACCTCCCCTTAACTCCTGTCCCTCCCCCCATTATTTAACCCTGGTGTTGCTGTGGTAGTGTTGGTGTTTTCCTGTTATACATAGCCCACAGCATGCAATAGCAGTTGTCTCCCTATATCCCAAACTTACACACTCTTTGTACAAGATCCATACCTTTGCAGTAGTTCATGCAAGAACTTATTTATATTTCTAGTGTTAATCAGTGGGACACATGGGTCTATACAACCCCTTTCAATCATGTCCACATTCAATATGGTAATATTACTTACAGATCCACTAGTGAACCGCACTCAGTTCTATTTGTTCTCTTACATTGAAGTTCAACTTCATTAGCTAATTGTTCACCCATCTCTAGCTTCTCTATATCTCTAGGTCCCATATATTCTAAAGCCTCTGACTTTACCTTTACCATGGTCATAAAACTGGAATCATACAGTATCTATCCTTTTGTGTCTGGCTTATTTTACTAAGCATTATGTCCTCAAGGTTCATCCATCTTGTCATGTGCTTCGGGACATCATTTCCTCTTACTCCTGCATAATATTCCATCGTATGTATATGCCACATTCTGCTAATTCACTCATTTGTTGATGGGCAATTGGATTGTTTCCATCTGTCCTGGTTTGAAACAATGTATGTACCCTAGAAAAGCCACGTTGTAATCCTAATCCCATTTTGTAAAGGCAGCCGTTTCTTCTAATCCTTGTTCAGTATTGTATGTTTGAAACTGTAATGAGATCATCTCCCTGGACATGTGGTTTAGCGAGTGGTTGTTAAACTGGATTAGGTAGAGGTATGTCTCTACCCATTTGGCTGGGTCTTGATTAGTTTCTGAAGTCCTATAAAAGAGGAAACATTTTGGAGAATGGGAGATTCAGAGAGAGCAGAGCAGAACAACATAACCATGAGAAGCAGAGAGCCCATAAACCAGTGACCTCTGGAGATGAAGAAGGAAAATGCCTCCCGGGGAGCTTCATGAAACCGGAAGCCAGGAGAGAAAGCTAGCAGGTGACGCCTTGCTCACCAAGTGCCCTTTCAGCCAAGAGAGAAACTGTGACTTAGTTCTCCATATGCCTTCTCACTTGAGAGAGAAACCCTGAACTTTGTCGGCCTTCTTGAAACTAGGTATCTTTCCCTGTGTTCTAGTTTGCTAGCTGCCGGAATGCAACACACCAGAGATGGATTGGCTTTTAATAAAAGGGGATTTATTTTGTTAGTTCTTCAGAGGAAAGGCAGCTAACTTTCCACTGAGGCTCTTTCTTACGTGGGAAGGCACAGGGTGATCTCTGCTGGCCTTCTCTCCAGGCCTCTGGGTTCCAACAACTTTCCCAGGGGTGATTTCTTTCTGCATCTCCAAAGGCCTGGGCTGAGCTGCAAGTGCTGAGATGAGAAATGCCGAGCTGCTTAGGCTGTGCTACGTTGCATTCTCTCATTTAAGCACCAGCCAATTAAGTCAAACATCACTCATTGCAGCAGACATGCCTCCTAGCCGACTGCAGATGTAATTAGCAGCAGATGAGGTTCACGTACCATTGGCTTGTGTCCGCAGCAACAGAACTAGGTATGCTCACCTGGCCAAGTTGACAACTGAATCTAACTAACACACCCTGGATGCCTTAGATTGAACATTTCTATAGACTTGCTTTAATTGGGACATTTCCATGGCCTAAAAACTGTTTGCAACTTATTAAACTCCATTTTTAAAAGCTGTTCTGTTTCTGGTATATTGCATTCCGGCAGCTAGCAAACTAGAACACTTTGTATATAGAAGATTGCTTTTCTCTTGCTGCTTCCAGAACTTTCTACATGTCTTCAACATATGATAGTCTGATTAGTATATGTCTTTGGATTAGGTCTATTTGGATTTATTCTATTTGGGGTTCATTGGGCATCTTTGATTTTTGAGTAGGGTGAGAGTCCTCTTTTATTCTTTTGGCTATTGCTATCCAGTTCTCCCATGTCCATTTATTGAAAAGACTATTTAGTCTAAGTTCAGTGGATTTGGGGGTCTTGTCAAAGATTGGTTGACCATTGATTTGGTGGTCTATTATTGCACTCTCAATTTGATTGCATTGGTCGATGCTTCTATCTTTGTGCCAGTATCATGCTGTTTTGGCCACTGTGGCTTTATATTAAGTTCTAAAATCAGGGAGTGCTAATCCTCCTACTTCATTCTTCATTTCTAGGATGGTTTTAGGTATTTGGGGTCTCTTTCCCTTCTGGATGAATTTGGTAACTACCTTTTCCAAGTCTTCAAAGTAGGTTGATGGAATTTTGATTGGTACTGTGTTGAATCTGTAGATCAATTTGGGTAGAATTGACACCTTAACTACATTTAACCTTCCTATTCATAAGCATGGAATGTCTTTCACCTATTTAGATCTTCTTTGATTTCTTTTAACAATGTTATACAGTTTTCTGTGTACAAGTCCTTTATGTCCCTAGTTAAGTTTGTTCCTAGATACTTAATTCTTTTAGTTGCTATTTTGAATGGAACTTTTTTCTTAATTGACTCCTCGGCTAGGTCATTGCTTGTGTACAGAAACATTACTGATTTTTGTACATTAATTTTATAACCTGCCACCTTGCTGAATTTATTAGTTCAAGTAACTCTGTTATAGGTTTCTCAGGATTTTCCAAGTATAGTATCGTGTCATCTGCAAGTAATGAGAAGTTTTACTTCTCCCCCATCCCCCGCCTCGGCCCCGAAGGGGCTGGATGGGCAAGTTGGGCGCGATGGCTCGAGCGCCGGCTGCTGCGGCGGCGGCTGGAGGCGGCGGCGCCTCCTCCTCCTCGCCCTGGCGCGGGCGGTGATCTGAGCGAGCGGCCGCGGCCCCCCATGAGACTGTTGGCGGGCTGGCTGTGCCTGAGCCTGGCGTCCGTGTGGCTGGCGCGGAGGATGTGGACGCTGCGGAGCCCGCTCACCCGCTCCCTGTACGTGAACATGACGAGCGGCCCGGGCGGGCCGACGGCGGCCGCGGGCGGCAGGAAGGAGAACCACCAGTGGTATGCGTGCAACAGAGAGAAATTATGTGAATCACTCCAGGCTGTCTTTGTTCAGAGTTACCTTGATCAAGGAACACAGATCTTCTTAAACACAGCATTGAGAAATCAGGCTGGCTATTTATCCAGTTGTATCATTCTTTTGTGTCATCTGTTTTTAGCCTGTTTATGTCTAGGACATCTATCAATGGGTTGCTAAGAAGAGGCTCAATGTTTGTATTTTCACCAGATCAATTTCAGAGACTGCTGAAAATTAATCCAGACTGGAAAACCCATAGACTTCTTGATTTAGGTGCTGGAGATGGAGAAGTCACAAAAATCATGAGCCCTCATTTTGAAGAAATCTATGCCACTGAGCTATCTGAAACTATGATCTGGCAGCTTCAGAAAAAGAAGTACAGAGTGCTTGGTATAAATGAATGGCAGAATACAGGGTTCCAGTATGATGTCATCAGCTGCTTGAATTTGCTGGACCGCTGTGATCAGCCCCTGACTTTGTTAAAAGATATCAGAAGTGTCTTGGAGCCAACTAGAGGCAGGGTCATCTTGGCCTTGGTCTTGCCCTTTCATCCCTATGTGGAAAACGTAGGTGGCAAGTGGGAGAAACCATCAGAAATTTTGGAAATCAAGGGACAGAATTGGGAAGAACAAGTGAATAGTCTGCCTGAAGTTTTCAGAAAAGCTGGTTTTGTTATGGAGGCTTTCACCAGACTGCCATACCTATGTGAGGGCGACATGTACAATGACTGCTATGTTCTGGATGATGCAGTCTTTGTTCTCAAGCCGGTATAAGCACGTGGAGTCCACCCCAAGAATGAACCCTCCAGAAGAGGGTCTGTGTTCGCAATTATGTGATGGGGGAGGCCTCTGGGGACTGCCATTCTAAATATCATGTAGGAATTTAAAAAGCCAAAATACTAATTATTTCTTTGTAGTGTGTAAAAGGAATGTTTTTTAAAAACAAAAATCCAGCTCTTTGAGGATTTTTATCAACTCTTTACTCAATAATGCAGGTCACACTCCAAATATGATGGAAGATATTTTTTATACTTAATTGCAGTAGGGACTCATCCCAGACAAAGCAATAGTCATGACTCCACATGGAACCAATAAATGGTTTTTAATAAAATGAGATTGTCGATTCAGTTCC
>PVIY010056486.1:0-13287 GCA_004026745.1 Myrmecophaga tridactyla
CTCTGCTACATCTTGAACAACAAGGTGATATCTACTTAATGCATAAGAATAACCTCCAGGATAACCTCTTGACTCTGTTTGGAATCTCTCAGCCATTGACACTTAGTCTCATTTCACTCTTCCCCCTTTGGTCAAGAAGGTTCTCTCAATCCCTTGATGTTAATTCTCAGCTCATTCTAGGGTTTTTCTCAGTCCCTTGTTGCTGAGTCTCAGCTCATTCCAGGATCTCTGTCCCATGTTGCCAGGAAGGTCCACACCCCTGGGAGTCATGTCCCACGCAGAGAGGGGGAGGGTGGGTTCCAGTATTTTTAAATTGGGTTGTCTTTCTGTTAATTTAACACCTTTATTGAACTATAATTCACGTACCATTACAGTTTACCCATTTAAACCATACCAGTGGTTTTTAAATATATTTACAGATTTGTGCAACCACCATCACAATTTGAAAACATTTCATCACCTCAAGAAGAAACCCCTTACTGCTTTAGTAATTATTTTCCCCCACTCCTTGATGCCCTTGATGAATTACATGTCTGTATTTATGCCAGGACCATACTATCTCGAACACTACTGCTTTGAGTAAGTTTTGAAATTGGGATGTGTGAGTCCTCCAAATTTGTTCTTTTCTAAGCTAGTTAATTTCAGCTCTAAACAACCACTAATTTACTTTTTTTCTCTATAGATTTGCCTATTTTGGGCACTTCATATAAATGGAATCATATAGTCTTTTGTGGCTGGCTTCTTTCAATGGAGTTGTCCCAGCACTATTTGTTGGAAAAAACTCTTCTTTCTCTGTTATATTGACTTGATTCTCTTTTTGAAAATCAATAGATCATAAATGTGAGGATTTATTTCTGGACTCTCAATTCTGCTCCATTGAATTACATGTCTGTATTTATTCCAGGACCATACTATCTTGAACACTACTGCTTTGAGTAAGTTTTGAAATTGAGAAGTATGAGTCCTCCAAATTTGTTCTTTTCCAAGCTAGTTAATTTCAATAAAGAAGTCAAGCTAGTATTCTTATAAGGGATAGTGTTGAATTTTAAGTCCATTTGGGGAGTATTGTCGTCTTAACAATATTTAGTATTCTGATCCACGAACATGTGATGTCTGCATTTATTCAGGGCTTCTTTAATTTCTTTCAGAAGTGTTTTATAGTTTTCGGAGTATAAGTTCTTTACTTACGTTGTTAAATTTAGTCCTAAGTATTTTATCATTTTTTGATGTTATTGTAAATGGAACTGTTTTTCTTCATTTCATTTTTAGGTTGTTCATTACATGTGTATAGAAACACAGTTGGTTTTTCTGTATTGATATTGTATGTGGCAGTCTTTCTGAACTTGTTTCTTAGTTCTAATAGTTTTCCTAATTTTTCTGCTTGAACATCACTTTTATTCCTACTACATTTACATAAATATACTACTATGTAGAGATTTTGTGTTTTATCCTCCAGGCTGAGGACAACTCCCACAGTGTTTTTCCAACAGATTAAGATTAACTTTTTCTTTACGCTTCAGTTCACTGAGGCAGAAATACTGTAAACATGAAGTCTTTAGGGAGAGTGCATCCTAACAGAGGAGCACAAATCAGATCTTCCCTGACACCAGATTCAGGTTAGATGTGTATTATTATCTTTAATTTTTAAAGCATTTTTTATTGCAAAATATAACATATATACAAAAAAACAATAAATTTCAAAGTACATTATAACAAGTAGTTATAGTACAGATTTCAAAGTTCGGTATGGGTTACTGTTCTACAATTTCAGGTTTTTCCTTCTAGCTACTTCAGGACATTGGAGTCCTAAGGATTTCCTGTATTCAAGATACTATCTGGGCGGCTGCCGTGGCTCAGCAGGCAGAGCTCCGACCTGCCGTGCTGGAGGTCTGGAGTTCGATCCCTGGTGCCTCCTGCCCATATGCAAATTTAAAAAAAAAAAAAAAAGATACTATCTGTGGAGATAGTTTACTCCTTTCTTCCCAGTCTGGTTGTCTTTTATTTCATTTTCCTGCCTAATTTCCCTGGCTAGACCCTGCAGTGTTAAGTATCAGTGGTGAGAATGCACATCCTTATCTTGTTCCTGATGGTGGGGGGAAACCATTCAGTCTTTCATCTTTAAGTGTAATGCTTTTTGGTAGATAGCGTTTATCAGGTTGAGGAAGTTCCTTTCTATTCTTAATTTGTTGAGTGTTTTCTATCATGAAGGAGTGTTGAATTTGTCAAAATGTTTTAACTGCCTCTTTTGATGATCATGTGGTTTTGTCCTTTATTCTGTTGATGTGGTGTTTTAGTTTCCTCATTGTTGAAGCAAATACAATGCAGTGGGTTAGCTTAAACAATGGGAGTTTATTGGCTCATGCTTTTAAGGCTAGGAGAATACTTTGAGAAGAAAGTATTGCCCTGAGGACAATACTTTCTTCTCAAAGACTGGCATTCTGGCACTAGCTGCCAGTGATCCCTAGTCCTTGGCTTCTCTTCTGGGTTCTGTTGACTTTTCAGCTTTTGGCTGCTCCCTCTATGGCTTTTTTCTATTACCTTCCTTATAAAGCCTTCAGTAATGGTTAAGACCCATCCTGGGTTGCACTAGTAACCTCATCAAAAGGTCCTATTTACAAGGGTTCACATGCCCAGGAATGGATTACATTTAAGAACATGTTTTTTTCTGGGTTAGAGGGTACATAATTCTAAACCACCACGTATGGTATATTGTATTAAACAATTTTCAGATGTTAAACCATCCTTGCATTCCTGCAATAAATCCCATTTGTCATCGTATATATTCCTTTTGAAGTACCTGGATTCAGTTTCCTGATATTTTCTTAAGGATTTTTGCATGTTTGGGAGGGATATCCATTTATAGTTTTCTTATGATGCCTTTGACTGGTTTTGGTATCAGGGTAATACTGCCCTCATAAAATGAGTTAGGAAGTATTCTTTCCTGTTCTGTTTTTTGGAAGTCTTTGTGAAGAATTGGTATTCATTCTTCTTTGAATGTGCAATAGAATTTACCAGTGAAGCCATCCAGGCCTGGGCTTTTGTGTGTGTGTGTGTGTGTGTGTGTTTGCTTACTAACTCAATCTCTTTATTTGTTATAGGTCTATTTTGATTTTTCTATTTCTCCTCTTTTTTCGTTTTCTGTCAGCCCTACACCCTCTGCACTGGGGCAAAAACCAACGACCTCTGCTTTTACATGAGGTTCAGCTGGCTGGGGGCCTATTTTTAGTAGTCAGAATTTGTTAATTCATTCCACATTTGGAGTTTTGTTGTGCTTAGCCCCTGATGCTAGTAAAGTCCCTTTCCTTTCCTCTCTGGGAAGCAGCCTGTGGAGGAGGGGTATCGGCCACTATGGCTTGGGGAACTCACGGTTCTCGGGAGGCTTGCAGCCGGTCCAGCTAGTCCAGACTGGGGTACGTTGTGTGTCCAGTCACTGACGTGGCCCCAACAGTTGTTCTGTACAGTTCCTGGCTATTTACTAGCTGCTCTGGAGGACGAGCTAAATCCCACACCTCGCTAAGCTGCCATCTTGCCTTCAATGTGTCGTACAGTTTTATAGGTCTTTTTAAAAAATTGTATTGTATTGACATACATACAACCTAAAATTTTCCATTTTAGGCACTTTCAAATATACATTTCAGTGGTTTTAATTACATTCAGTGTTGTGCTACCAACAATGCCATTTTTACCAAAACTTTTCCAACACCCCAAACAGAAATTTTGTACCAAGTTAAGCATTAAGTGCCCTTTCCCCACTCCTACCCCTACCTCTCATAACCTGTATTATAATTTCTCATTATGAATTTGCATATTTGAATTACTTAATATAAGTGAGATCATACAATATCTGTCCTCTTGTGTCTGGCTTATTTCACTCTGCATGATGTTTTCAAGGTTTATCCATGTTGTTGCATGTATTAGACCTTTCTTTTTATGAGTGAATAATATTCCATTTTATGTATATATCACATTTTGTTTATTCATTCATCTGTGTATAGACACTTGAGTTGCTTCCACCTTTTGACTGTTGTGAATAATGCTGCTGTGAACATTGGTGTGCAAATATCTGTTCAAATCCCTGCCTAGAAATAGGATTGTTGGGACATATAATTATATACTTAACTTTCTGAGGAACCACCAAACTGTTTTCCACAGCAACTGCATCTTTTTTGCATACCCACTGACAGTGTACAAAGGTTCCTATTTCTTCACATTCTCACCAAATTTATTATTATTATTTTTTGTGTATTTTTGGTTTTTAACACTTATTTTTAATTTTTTAAATTAACCATCCTACTGGGTGTGAAGTGGTATTTCATTGTAGTTTTCATTTGCATTTCCCTGATGGCTAATGATGTTGAGCTTCTTTTAGGTGCGTATTAGCTATTTTTCTTTTTCAGAGAAATGTCTGCTGAAGTCCTTTACCCATTTAAAAAAAATGTATTTATTTATTTTGAATCTGAAGATTTCGTTGAGATACATTCACATAACATCCATTCTATCCAAAATAAACAGTGTTTTACGGTATCTTCACTCAATTGTACAATCAACATCACTCTCAATTTTAGACTATTTTCATTGCTCCGAAGAGGAAAGTCACAGATAGACACACCCACACAAAAGAAAACCCAAAACACCCCATAACTCTTACCCCTTCCCCCCAATTATTTACCCCTAGTATTGTGGTACTAGTGAGGTATTCTTGTTAAATATAGTCCATAGCATGCAATAGGTAGTTTTTCCCATCTACCACTCTATTAACTTTTTGTACAAGTGTCATACCTTTGAAGTAGTTCATACAAAAACTTTTTTATATTTGTAGCACTAATTGGTGAGATACAAGATTTTAAGCAACCCCTTTCAATCATATTCACCTTCAATATGGCACTATTTCTTATAATCCCACTATTGAACTACCATCACCTTTATCCATTCCCATAGACTTAAGTTCAACTGGTTAACAAGTCTGCACATATTAGGTAACTGCTCCCCCTTCTCTAGCTTCTATCTCTAGGTCCCCTATATTCAACATTTTAAGACTCTGAGTTTACATTTTCTAGGGGATTTATATTAGTGAAGTCATACAGTGTCTATCCTTTTGTATCTGGCTTACCTCACTCAGCATTATGTCCTCAAGGTTCATCCATGTTGTCGTGTGCTTCAGGACTTCATTCCTTCTTACTGCTGCATAGTATTCCGTTGTATGTATATACCACATTTTTTTATTCACTCATCTGTTGATGGACACTTGGATTGTTTACATCTTTTGGCATAAATAATGCCACTGTGAACATCAGTGTGCATATGTCTGTTCATGTCATTGCTTTCAGATCTGAGTATATACCGAGTAGTGGAATTGCCAGGTCATGGAGCAGCTCAATATTTAGTTTTCTAAGGAGCTACCAAACTGTCTTCCATAGTGGCAGTACCATTATACATTCCCACCAGCAGTGGATAAGTGTCCCAGTTTCTCCACATCCACTCCAATATTTGTAGTTTCCTGTTTGTTTAATCACAGCTGTTTGTATAGGTATGAGATGTTATTTCAGTGTGGTTTTGATTTGCATGAAGATGAACATCTTTTCATGTGCTTTTTAGCCATTTGTATTTCTTCTTTTGAAAAATATCTATTCATATCTTTTGCTATTTTATAATTGGTGCCCATTTTTAAATTGAGTTGTTTGTATTTTTATTGTTGGATTGTAGAAGTTCTGAATATTAAACCCTTATCAGTTGTGTGGTTTCCAGGCATTTTGTTCCATTGTGTAGGTTGTTCTTTCACTTTCTTGACAATGTTCTTTGACACACAAAACTTTTTAATTGGATGAAGTCCTATTTTTCTGTTTTCTCTTTTGTTACTTATGCTTTTTTGTGTGAAGTCTAAGAAACCATTGTCTAATACATCGACCTAAAGATGTTCCCTTATGTTTTCTTCTAGGACTTTTATAGTTTTAGTTCTTATATTTAGGTTTTTGGTCCATTTTGATTAATCTCTGTATATGTGGTAAGGTAGGGATCTACTTTCTTTTTTTTTATGGTATGATTCATTTTTTTTAAAGTTCAAAACAAGGCAGGAGGGAGGTGTTTTTAGGAGGAGGAATAAAGGTAGTTTTTCCCATCTACCACTAATCCCACTAATGAACTACCATTAGGTAGGTGCTGGCAGTCCTTGGTCCTTGGCTTTTCTTTCACATGGCAGCACACATGGCCCTATTTTCTCCTTTCTCTTCCTGGGCTTCTGTGCTACTAGTCATATTCTATATTTTTTTCTTCTTTTTAACTTTTTTTATTATGTAATTTAACATATATACAAAACAAAGAAATAAAAAAGCAGTAGTTTTCAAAGCACTCTTCAACAAGTGGTTACAGGACAGATCCCAGAGTTTGTCATGGACTACCATATGATCCTATATTCTGGAGCAGCCCTCTAGCTGCTCCAGAATATAGGAGGCTAGAGGCCTTAAATACTTTATCATCACAATTGACTTTTTTTCCTTCTTTTTTTGTGAAAAATTACATATATACAAAAAAGCTATACATTTCAAAGCACAGCCCCACAATTAGTTGTAGAACATATTTCAGACTTTGACATGGGTTATAATTTCACAATTTTAGGTTTTTATTTCTAGCTGCTCTAAAATACTGGAGACTAAAAGAGATATCAATTTAATGATTCAGCATTCATATTCATTTGTTAAATCCTATGTTCTATGTATAACTCCACCATCACCTTTGATCTTTCCACATCTGTCTTTATGGTTATTTGGGCAGTGGCAGTTCTAAATTTTTGATATTGGAAGGGTCTGTCACTAATATGGGGTAGGGAGATGCAACTATCTGATGTTTTGGAGAGGCTGGGCTAGGTTTCAAGACTTATCTGGACTGGGACCCATCTGGAGGTTGTAAGTTTCTGGGAAGTTACTCTAGTGCCCGGAACCCTTGTGGAATCTTATATATTGCCCTAGGTGTTCTTTAGGATTGGCTGGAATGGTCCTGGTTGGGGGTTGGCAGTTTATGATAGGTAGCAAGTTCTACCTGAAGTTTGCATAAGAGCAACCTCCAGAGTAGCCTCTATTTGAACTCTCTCTGCCACTGATACTTTATTAATTACACTTCTTTTCCCCTTTTGGTCAGGATGCTCACATTGTTGATCCCACGGTTCCAGGTCTGGAGTCATCACTGGGAGTCCTCTCCCACATCGCCAGGGAGACTTTCACCACTGAATGTCATGTCTCACATTGTGGGGAGAGCAATGATTTCACTTGCAGAGTTAGGCTTAGAGAGACTGAGACCACTTCTGAGCAACAACAGAGGTCCTCCGGAAGTAACTTTTAGGCATGCCTATAGGTACTCTAAGCTTATCCGCTACCTACATAAGCTTCACAAGAGTAAGCATGGCCTATTGATTTGAGTGTCCCTAAAGTTTGACACAGTATCAGGGAATTCCCTGATGGTAAGGTTTAATAGTTCCATATTCTTTCTCCCCTCCCTTAGGGGACTTTGCCAATACTTTTTGATTATCTGCTTAATATACTCTAGGATGTATCCAGGGATTACAATAATCTATACAGGATTAAAGAACCTCTTTCTTATTCTGTGCTTCTTGTGTTTCAGTTGTTCAAACGAGCTATGCAGCTAGGTTGAATTAGATAATACACTATAGAAAATTTCAATTCCAGATCAAATAAACCTTTCTTCCATTGGTCTAAAAGAGTATGTGTGGTCTAAAATATAGACACTGTCTTCCTTACTCCTATGTTCTGAATTACTTTGATTCTTTTGCATGTGGATATCTAGTTCTCCTAGCATCATTTATTGAATTGGCACCCTTGTAATAAATCAATACTGCACTGAGGCCACATCCAAGCAATAGCAGAGGTCCTCCAGAAGTAACCATGCAATAGGTAGTTTTTCCCAGCTATACACTGTTTTGATTGCTGTAGCTTTGTAATAAGTTTTAAAATTAGCAAGTGTTACTCTGTGTTCTAGTCTACCAAAGCTGCCAGAGATAGATTGGCTTTTAATAAAAGGGGATTTATTTAGTTAAAAATGTATAGTTCTTCACAGTGAATAGGGAAGTATTTGCAGAGTCCCCTAGGGGGAATGGTGAGAAAGGGGGAAAATTCAACTTCCCCAAGTGGAGAATTCTTGACATTCTCACAGGCAGTGGGGACAACCAAGTAGGCCGAGCCCCCAATCTTGGAGTTTGTTCATATGAAACTTAAACCTGCAAAGGATAGGCTAAGCTTACTTAAAATTAGGCCTAAGAGTCACCCCCAAGAGAACCTCTTCTGTTGTTCACATGTGGCCTCTCTCTTGGCCGACACAGCAAGTAAACTCACTGCCCTCCCCCTTTCTACGTGGGACATGACTCCCAGGAGTGTGGACCTTCCAGGCAACATGGAACAGAAATCCTAGAATGAGCTGAAACTCAGCATCAAGGGATTGAGAAAATCTTCTGGACCAAAAGGGGGAAGAGCAAAATAAGACAAAATAAAGTGTTAGTGGCTGAGAGATTCCAAACAGAGTTGAGAGGTTATCGTGGAGGTTATTCTTACTCATTAAATAGATATCACCTGTTTAGTTAAGGTGTAATGGAGAGGCTGGAGGGAACTGCCTGAAAATGTGGAGCTGTGCCCCCGTGGCCATGTTACTGGAAGATATTGTATGATGATATGGCTGTTTCAGTGTGACTGTGTGGTTGTGAGAGCCTTGTGTCTGATGCTCCTTTTGTCTACCTTATTGACAGATAAGTAAAACATATGGATTAAAAATAAATAAATAATAGCAGAACAACTGTTAAAGTAAATTTAGTAGATTGAAATGCTGGTGATCGGTGAAAGGGAGGAGTAAGGGGTATGGTATGCATGATTTTTTTTCTGTTTTCTTTTTCTTTTTTTTTTCCGAATTGATGCAGATGTTCTAATAAATGATCATGATGATGAATATTTAAAAATGTATAGTTCTTCAGAGGATAGGTAGCTGACTTTCATATGAGGTTCTTTCTTACACAGTAGCTAACTTTCATATGAGGTTCTTTCTTACACGGAAGGCACAGGGCAATCTCTGCTGGCCTTCTCTCTAGGCTTCTGGGTTCTAACAGCTTTCCCCAGGATGATTCCTTTCTGCATCTCCAAAGGCCTCAACTGAGCTGCGAGTGGTGAGATGAGGTATGCTGAGCTGCTTGGGCTGTGCTGCATTGACTAATCTCATCATCCATCCAATTAAGTCAAACATTCATTGCAGCAGGCACTCCCCCTAGCTGACTGCAGATGCAGTGACAGATGAGTTTCACATGCCATTGGCTCATGTCCACAGTAACAGAAGTAGGTACCTTCACCTGGCCAAGTTGACACCTGAACCTAACTACCACACCCTGCATCTTTGTTCTTTTTCAAGATGGTTTTGGCTGTTGGGGCCCCTTAACCTTCCATGCAAATTTTATGGTTGGCTTTTCCATTTTTGCAAAGAAGGATATTGGAATTTTTAGTGGGATTGAGGTAAATCTATAAATTGCTTTGGGCAGAATTTGTCATCTTAATATTTAGTCTTCCAGTCAATGAATACAGGATATCCTTCCATTTATTTAGGTCTTCTTTGATTTCTTCTAGCAATATTTTGTAGTTTTCTGTGTGCAATTCCTTACATTCATGGTTAAATTTATTCCTAGATAATTTATTCTTTTAGTTGCTATTGTAATTGCATTACTTTTTTAAGTCATCTTCATTTGAAGTTGTTCGGTCATATTTCCAGGAATAATTTCAGAATCTGTGTAATATTTCCTTATTTACACCTGATTCATCAAGTGATCACTGTGAATATCTTAAACTAGCCTTGAAACTAGTCATAGGCTCTTGGGTGTGTCTCCGAGTCTATTTTGCTGTTCAGAATGAAGTCATTAAGAGTACCCCAAAACATCAGAGATTTTGTAAATGTCCGCATTAAGCTGCTCCTCCATTTGTTCTGAGCTGTGAATTTGACAAAAAACAAAACAAAACAAAAAAAACCTTCTGTTGCTTTTCCTTTGATGGCATCCCCAGTATTTGCTGAAGGTCTTTGTTTGACATCTTGCTGACATTTAATAGGAGCCATTACCACTGTTCTTTTGGGATTCATGTTTATGAATTCTTTTTTTGAAGGGGAGGATGATGGCTATTTTATTTTCTTAGCTGCTAAAGCAAGTACCATGTAGTAAGTTGGCTTAAACAATAAGAATTTATTGGCTCCCAGTTTTTAATCTAGGAGAAGTCCAAAATCAAGATGTCAGTAGGGCGATACCTTTTCCCCAAAGACTGGTGTTTTGGGGGTAGGTGCTGGCAGTCCTTGGTCCTTGGCTTTTCTTTCACATGGTCCCATTTTCTCCTTTCTCTTCCAGGTCCCATTAACTTTCAGGTTCTTGCTCCCCCTGGTGTCTTCTCCTGGGTCCATTTCCTTTTCCCATAAGGACTTCAGATATATTAGATTAAGGCCCACACTCAATAAGTTTGGGTACACCTTAACTAATAACATCTTTAATGATCCTACATACAAATGGGTTCATTCCCACAAACTGGGAATTCTGGACCTGAACATGCCTTTAGTAGAGGGCATGATTCAATCCCCAGTAGTGGCCAAGGGGAAGGCTACCCTATGCCTTAAAACCTTCTACTTTTGTTCCTTTAATTTTTATTACCTTGTAATTTTTAATCTTTCAAATATAGGGAAAAGTACAAATATTAATTCAGCAGATGTCCAGGTAGCTATAAATTGTAAAAGTTTTAAGGTTTAACAATTGGGTTTAGCATTATCAGTGAGGCTCTTTCTAAACATATGGACTGTATCATTACAGTCTTGCTGTTGCCTCATGCCCAGACTCCTGCAGTGGGATCCTTCCGACTGCTCTCTGCTTCTAGGGTCCTCCTGTCCCCATTTTATCCCTCTCTACACTAGCTCATCGGTCTTTCTAAAAGTCCTTTCATCCTGGCATGTTTTAAAGGATACCACCACACCCTGTTAGAGGTATTAAAGCAGAGCCTGGGGACCAAGACACATGGCTTCCACTTGGAACCAATCCCACTGTTACCCAGCCCCAAGGGTGGAGAAAGGGAGCAGGCCAGTGCTGCCCAACTGACTCTGCTGTAATTTGTGGAGGTACACTCTGTAGGTGGTTGCACTGTGGCCAGGGAGACCACAGGAGATTGCCATTTTCCACATGGGCAGTTGGGGAGTGGATCTACTAATTCAGCAAATTTCTGGGCCCTGGACCAAGGCCCATATCCTGCTTAGGTGCACCTTGGATTCAGGTTTCTGTTTTCAGATATTTTTTCTACTCTTTTTCAAGATTTTTAAAAAAAATGTTGTGTTAATTAGATTCAGTTGTCAACTTGGCCAGGTGAGCATACCTAGTCTTGTTTCTGCGGACATAAGCCAATGGTACGTGAACCTCATCTGTTGCTAATTACATCTGCAGTCGGCTAGGAGGCCTGTCTGCTGCAATGAGTGATGTTTGACTTAATTGGCTGGTGCTTAAATGAGAGAGTGCGCAGCCTTGCAGCTCAGCCCAGGCCTTTGGAGATGCAGAAAGAAGTCACCCCGGGGAAAGATGTTGGAACCCAGGGGCCTGGAGAGAAGACCAGCAGAGACCATCCTGTGCCTTCCACATAAGAAAGAACCTCAGTGGAAAGTTAGCTGCCTTTCCTCTGAAGAACCAACAAAATAAATCCCCTTTTATTAAAAGCCAGTCCGTCTCTGGTGTGTTGCATTCCGGCAGCTAGCAAACTAGAACAAATGTAAATTTTCATTAATAAAATTCTCTTTTAATTGAAGTTAGGTTAATTTGGTCTTATAAGAATTAACTACAGAAGGCAAGTAGGTAACACCTCTCCATTGACTTTACTAGCATTATCAGAATGTGATGACCAAAAGTTACATTCTAGTAACAAGAGTTTTTATTTTTTATGTTTCTAAAATGCCACTTCAGGCCAGAATGCTAGAGAGGTAGCTCCTGAATGTGATCTTCGGGTCAGAACAGGTAGGAAAATAACATGTGGTCACAACAGAAATGTCGTGCCTTCATTTTAAATGTTAGTGAAACGTAGCTATTGCTGAAGTGATATGGTCTCCCCTAAAGTGCCCTACCCACAAAAAGTAAAAATGGTACTACCTACAGCTGTGGTTCATGGAATCCTGTGCCCTTCACATGTGTTTTCTTTTTCATTGCTGGCTGCTCTGTGAGTTGATCAAAAGTATCTCATTTTACTCTGGACTGAAGAAGAAAGGTTTTGGGTTTTCTTGAAACCCTGTGACCTAGGTTCAGAGCCCTAGTACCTGCTGTCAAAAGCCCCTCTGGGCAGCCAGAATCAGCCTGATCCCCTTATGTCTGTCTTGGAGAACTCAAAGCTTTCTTTGTACCGTGGGTTTTTCTTGTCTTCTAGCGAATGTTCTTAACTGAAATTCATAATTAGTCAAAATGGAAGATCATTTAGTGTCATTTGTTTTTTCCATATTCTCTTGCTTAGGACACTACACATGTTTTTAAAATTTGTTGTCCAATCCTAAGCCTCAGGAAAAGTAAAAATTTTCTTTCAGTGAATGCATTAGAGACCAGGAAGCATAACACCAGGAAGCTCTAGTGTTGGTGTGTCTAAACGTAGTTTGCAAGAATGTGCCCACTTGGTTTCTGGGCTTAATCTTAAAGGTTTGGCTTTGTGGACTGCTGCTGCCTTGTTCAGGCTTGCCCTAGGATGCTGTGTCCCCAGTTTCTTGAGCTGCCTTGTTCTACCTTAACCCCTCCTGTTAAAGGAGCCCACCACCACGGTTCCTTGCTTTGAACCCTGTGTTCCACTTTCAGTTTGGGCTGCTCCAGTGCCAGAGGGCTTTCTCAACCATAGTTTCACACTCAAAAAATGAGGTTCCGTTAGAGAAATGCAAATCAAAACCACAATGAGATATCATCTTACACCCACCAGAATGGCCATTATCAACAAAACAGAAAATGACAAGTGCTGGAGAGGATGTGGAGAAAGAGGCACACTTATTCATTGTTGGTGGGAATGTCAAATGGTGCAACTGCTATGGAACGCAGTTTGGCGGTTCCTCAAAAAGCAGAATATACAAATACTGTATGGTCTCACTGATATGAACTGACATTAGTGAATAAACTTGGAATATTTCCTTGGTAACAGAGACCATCAGGAGATAGAAATAGGGTAAGATATTGGGTAATTGGAGCTGAAGGGATACAGATTGTGCAACAGGACTGAATATAAAAACTCAGAAATGGACAGCACAATATTACATAACTGTAATACA
>PVIY010056487.1:0-13287 GCA_004026745.1 Myrmecophaga tridactyla
TATATGTAGAATGGAATGATATCTTAATGTTCTTTTGTTAAGTTTTTTAATTAATAAAAAAGTTTATAAAATAAATAAATAAATCGACATATTTTCAAAAAAAAGAAAGTAGATAGCTTCTACCCAAGATGATGAAACAAAATTAATTTTCTGATTCTTCAATATTCTTTTCTGTCCCTTTGCTTTACTACTAATCTTTTCAATTACAACTAGTAAGATAATTTATCTTCATTTTAATATTTTTAAACCCCTAAAATCTCCTTCTGCTACTTAAGGAAAATAACATTTTTATATATTTTTTCCCAGACCAGAGCTACTGCTCTGAATTTAACAGATCACTGGATTTATTATTCCTCATTTGACTTGGTTGACAAAAACTGAATTACTGCTCCTTTAAACACTTCAGATTTCCTTTTATTGGGGCCCTCTGATATTGAGGTTTCCCTCACATCATTAATCCCAATGCTCAATCTTGTAAAAATTGGTCCCTGACCTCACATCATTGAAACGCTTCTGCTGAAGTCATCACAATCCAATCTGTAAGACCTAATTAGGAAAATACTAATAATGGACTATTTTGAGCATGAGTCAGTTTGCTCTGCTTGGAGACACTTCTGCCTCATTTGTATGAACTGCTCAATTCCACTCAAGGAGTATGTCCATTTTAAAGGGCACAAAATTGGCTAACTCCTGTTGTGAGATTTGATACTTATACTCTCACCACTAGTGTATTACTACTTATTCTGGACATTAGGTTTCTACCTGCCTGCTGCCACAACTTGTCCTGTGTATCTGGGGTGACTGTGAGAGATTTTCAGATCTTAAACTACCATCCCAATTACAAATATATTCCTGGTGTCCTCTGGCTAGAGTGCATTGACTTACTTAGTAGATAGGTACTAATATTGTTATTTTATGGTTATGGAACTCAAGTGAAGTTAAGTAACTTGTTCAAAGTCACATATCTATTAAGTGTCAGAAATGAAAGTAGGCTCCTAATATGTCAGACTCCAAGGTCTGAACTTTTAACCATTATACTATATTGCTTCTTCATATTAACAATAATACAATTCCAGCTTTCTCCCATTATTACCCTAGCTGTCCACTGCAACAAGTTTACATATTCACAACTGCCAATGAAAAACTGTAAAATTATTTCTTAATACCTTAACTGCTGCCCATAAAGATTTTATTGTGTACATGTCTATGTGTGCTAATGGCAGAGATTTTAGTCTTAAAAACAGAGAATTTCTCTGTTAGTACAGTGGATGACTTGATCTAGAACTATTATATCTGTCTTTGGTGTATACAGATAACTGAATACCTCAAGATAAATAGTAAAGCCATACCATGAAGACCATCTTACTTATAAAAGGTTTTGTTAAACTTTACCAGAAATTGATGGACTATTCTTTTGAGTAACTAAGACCCAACCTAATATAACAGTCTTTTCTCCCCCTCTATATTTGCTTTTTTAATTCTTTTATTTGTCCCAAATTGGGAGTGTTTGATTTTACAACCTTCTGCTGGGAAACTGGCCACAAAGGGAACTTAAATATAACAAGCAAAATCCTATTTAATTTCATGGCTAATCAAATAATTGTTATTATAGAACTTCATAATGAATATATTAAACATTACATTCTCAGTCCCTAGAATAATTTACCTCTTAAGTATCTTTAAAAAATTAGTAAGTGAAATTAAGTATTCTCTATTTAATATGGAAAAAAAATACCATCACATCTTCATTTTCTCCCTCCCACATATACTGACTGCATATTCCATCCATCCACACACTCTTTTTTTGTACAGTTTTGTTTTAGTCTATAGATTTACAGTTAAGATAGATTTGTTAAGTATAAATGCATGTAATACGAAAGCAAGAGGAAAAAAAATCCCCTCTTGGATTATTTGATCATACAATATTCAGATCAGAGAAGCTGTTCCTATGTCTACTTTGTATAGTCTATATTTATAATATACAATAATAACATTTATGTGAATGAATGGTTTATTCTACTTACATTCTTTCTCTATTTAATTAGTTAGTGAGATCCTAAATACAAAATGTGAACTGATTAGATATACTGGAGTGGCAAAAAATGGACTACTTCATATGTCTAGTTAGCAAGATATTTAGTTAGATTGATATTTAGATTTCTAAGTTCTCAGAATAATGACTAAAATAGTAATTGTTCATTTAGCAGCTTATTATTCACAAGGTACCAAGGTGTCTTCAGGATTAAAGACTCTAGTATTTAACAAAAAGTTGGTCATACCAAGAAATAGCTATGATTTCTTGCCAAATATTTTATTAGATGTGTGGCTGCTTGAATTCTTTAAAAGTATCTTGACCCAAATTTAGGAATATCATCGACAGTGGGTAATTCCTGGTTCTCCAATCTTTTAGAGAAATCCTCTTTATTACTATTTGCAGGCTTTTCTCCTCTCTGTTTCCAACAATGAACATAGATCTTTCCAAAGGATGAGTCCTTTGGTTTTGGCTCTTATGTATATATTTCTCATGGAGATTCAATCTGCCACTGCTAAAATAAAAACACCCAGTTAGCAATCTTTAGTTTTGATCTCATCAATCCTGCATTTTGAATAGTGTTATGGCATGATATTGCTTAGTCACTGAATTGACCTTTCTGACTTCCTTTTTTTTGGGGGGGGGATGTCAGGGGATAGTAGTATTTTAATATTAAATTAATATGTAAAAATTCAGAACATATTTAAAATATTCATGTTTGTAAGTTTGTCATTTCATAAAAATTCTGTTTCCTTCAGACTCGAGATACTAACTGGAAGATAGACACTTTTTTCTTGCTGACTGGGAGAAAGTTTTGACCTTGAAAAGTAGAGTTAGGTTGCTATAGAAACTGGTAATTCTGCCATTCTTGTACTCTTGTTCAGATCAAGTTTTCAATTATTATGGGGTTTGATCAATATATTGGCATAGTATATCTTTCTAGAGGTGAAGCAATTTTCAAAGCGTATAATATATGCTATTTGAATGGCTAAATGATATAAGGTTTTGAAGGTAACCTCGATGACTAATAAGGAAAGTTTAATCCTTAAAAATATATCAAATACTAGTTTTAAACAGAAACTAAAATTATCTAAGTTATAAATGGCAAAATATAGAATTTTTATAGTGAAGCAATATGATCAAATGACTTTTACATCAATAAACAATGAAGAAGAGTTCTTTGCCTCCTTGATAGTGAAGACTTGAAAGAATTGAAATTGAAGTCTATATTTTCTCTCATATTTAGGTCTGGGATGGTGAAAAAGTTATATTGAAATACAAGAAAAAAGTGACATAGAATGCTAAATCAGAATTAAAAAAAAACCTTATATAGTTTCTATTTCAATAATTAGAAAAAAAAGCCAGAATATATTCTTTTATTCAACCTATGTATGTTGATGTCTATGTTACCAGTTAGATTTTACTGTTAAAATAACAACCATATATTTTGTGACTTACTCTTTTTTTCTTTTTTTTTACATGGGCAGGCACCGGGAATCGAACCTGGGTCCTCTGGCATGGCAGGCGAGCATTCTTGCTTGCTGAGCCACCGTGGCCCGCCCTGTGACTTACTCTTAAAACTGGGTTCCCAACTTCTTGCGCTGATTTTTATACTGTAGTTACTATATTTAATGAACTCTAAAATGCCACCCATTATATGGTTGCCATTATTATTATTATTTTTGTATGCTGTACAGTGGAGGCCATATTTCATTCTTTTCCAGGTGAATATCCTGCTACAACAATACCATTTGTTGAATGCTTTTTTTTTTGGAGTGCATGGGCTGGGAATCAAAACTGGGTCTCCCACATGACAGGCGGGAATTCTACCACTGAACCACACGTGCATCCCAAAGTTACCATTTTTTTTTTTGGCATGGGCAGGCTCTGGGAATTGAACCTGGGTTTCCAGCATGGCAGACGAGAATTCTGTCACTGAGCCACCTTTGCACTGCCCTGTTGCCATTATTTTTGAGAGCAAATAAGAAAGACAAAGTAACTGCAAGAAACACATGGATTTCGGAAAAAATGAGACATGAAAAATCTTACCAGGAATCAATGACTATAATAATAAAATGCTATCACTATTTTCCTAGTTATCCGGAGTACTTTGATCTCCTATCCCTTAATCCACATATTCAGTATCACCAGGTAGTACCGATTTTTCCTTTAAAAAGTCTCTTAATATCCATTTTCTTTTTAGTTCTCCTCTAAGCCTCTCCATTCATACTGAAACAACTGTACTGCAAATGGTTTCTGAGCCTCTTGTCTCTGTCTAGCCTCTTGTCTCATACCAAAAGCAAATAAATTTTCCTAACATACCTATATATGTTTTATTTTTTATTCCCTTTAAAGTAGGCTTGCTTCCCTTACTACCACTA
Source organism: Myrmecophaga tridactyla (assembly GCA_004026745.1). NCBI lineage: Eukaryota > Metazoa > Chordata > Mammalia > Pilosa > Myrmecophagidae > Myrmecophaga > Myrmecophaga tridactyla. Next base: position 4,414 of record PVIY010056487.1, read on the forward strand.
GGATAAAATCCGTATTTACTTAGCCTAGCTATGGCAGTCACTGCTAACTGCATACCAGAATCTAATATCCTCTAATTTTGTTTGAGGAGGTTATATACCAAACTGGTATACATGTCTTCCCAGGTTCCCTTACAGCTAAGAAAGACCAGGTGACATGATCTGGCAGAAGTCTTACAAGGATTTCTGGGAAGAGTTGTACTTCATGATATAGCCCTGTCCCTTTTTAGAATGAGAGTCTGAAGATGAAGTAAGCATTTTGTAACCATGACACCGTAAGCACATGGAAGAAACTGACAAAGTGAGAACAGTGAATTATAGAAAAGGAGCCTGGACCATGATTACACTGGCCAGCCACTTTACTTCCCTATTTTTGGAAATTTTATGTGATAAAAGTAAATCCTTTTTGGTTTAAACCACTCTAGAAGAGATTCTGTTAAATGTAATTTAATGCACCCTTAACCGACACTAGTACATTTTAGGCTCTTCACAATCTGCTCTCAAGTGTTCTTTTTGTCTTATTTCCCATTACTCCCCACACTTTCAGATACCTGTGCTTTATTTACATTGTTCTGCACTGAACTGACTGCTTACCAAACATGCAATGACCTTCCATACCTTTATGCTTTTGCTCTTATACATGCTTTTTTTTTTTTTTTTCATATTAACAAAAACTCCATTCCTTCATCTGGGCAATTCCTATTTACTGAGTCAGACCTATCATATAAAGCTCAAACATGCAGTGTTAACTTGTTTTTTCTTTGTGAACCCTTAACACTTTGTTCATACCTCTAGCCTAAGACTTCTAATATTTCATTGTAATCATTTATTTACACATTTGCTTTGTCCAACTAGACTCTTAACTCCTCAGCTACAGGGACTATATCTTTTTCATATTGCATCTGCATTGTTTGGCACATGGTTAAGTTTTCAATAAATATTTTAATAAAAAGGATTAACTGGATTTTTTTAAACGGCTGCTTTTTTACATTGAAAGCGAGTCACAATCTGTACTTCTGCTTTTGTCCCATCAGATATTGTTCAACTATATTCTTTCTTTCCCAATCCAGAATTAAAAAAAAAAATTATAATGCTAATAGCATTTAAAAAAATCCAGTTATCATGTTTGGTATCTAACAGGCACTTAAAAATGTTTGCTAAATTGACTTTATAGCATTATGAAAAACACAGAAGACATTATACCTATGGAGGAAGACTGTGGACTAATGAGAAGGTCCTCTTGAACCTGCTCACTTCCCGGCACCGTCTGCTGATCACTCAGGGAACTCTGAGACGCACTGACAGGCTGGGACACTTCCTCATGGACCTCCTCATCACTTAATCTTTCTACCTTGACCCGGACATCTTCTTCAGTACTCAGCGGCAAGCTAGTTTTTGTGCTTTCACAAGTCACATAATCAGTCACTCTTCTACCTGGCTCAGATGGGCCAGGTAATTCTAAAGTCCGGGTATTTTCCGTCTGCTTAACCTTTTCAGGCTGAATCCTTCTATCAATCCCAAAAGGAAAAGTCCAGGGAAAAGCTAAAGAAGAGTCAACTGGTTGATTTCTATTTTCCGAGTAGGGAGCTGAAGAATTCAATACCTGGGGAGAACTTGTTTGTGTGCTACATTTTACAGGACTTTCAGGAGACATAACTATGTAGCTTTTGCGCTTTCTCCGGGACTCTCGGCAAACAGGAATGGTTCTTTCTACCACACTGCACTCTGAAGACACTGGAGAAATGCTTCCATCTCGAGAAGTAAAATTGCAGTTGGAATTACTTTCTTGTCCAGCATCTAGGCCTTTTTCAGGTTGGCTATTGGGTGTATTCCATAAAATGCTTGATTTCATGAACTCCGAGCAGGTGCTAGCAACACTAAACATTTGCATGTAGCTGGCAGCAGCAAGAACATCAATAATATTTTCTGTGTTAATTGACAGAGTGGCTGTGTAAGCATATTCTAAAAGGGGTATAAAGCCAGTCACCGTAACATGATGTAAATCTAACACATTCTTGTTCTCATCCTCAGCTTGGCCCACAAGCTTGGTGCGAAAGAAATCACTGCAAGCTGCTAGAACCACCTTATGTGCCCGGAATATTTTGTCCTGGACACGTATAGTGATATCACAAAAATGTCCATCATTTCGCAGCATATTTAGCTTTCCAAGCATTTCCTGGCTGTGGGAAGAGGAGCTATGAGTAAATGTTTTCACACCCATCTTCTTCTTCCTCTTCCACAGTGCTCTTCAAGGATGCAAATGAACCAGAAGTATCCTAAAAAAACACATAAAATAAAGCATTAATTGATAGTTTCAGTATTTAAAATGGAAAGTGATTTAGATTGTTTTCAAGTGGCCACTGAACTAAATAAAATAGCTGAAAGATGCTAGTGAGGGAAAATTCAAGGTAGAGAACATACTAAAATATATTCATTCTCCTTACCTGTCTCCCAAACCATGCAATCAGTGGAGTCTGTGAGCTCATTTTTTTTTCGTATGCTGTGTGATGGGGGTCACATTTCATTCTTTTCCATGTGAATATCCTGTTATTGCAACACCATTTGTTGAAAGTTTTTTTTTGGAGTGCATGGGCTGGGAATCCAATTTGGGTCTCCCACATGTCAGGTGAGAGCTCTACCACTGAACTAACTACCCATGCACCCTCAGCTCATGGTTCTAAAGAGCTGTACAGTATGAATAATAATAGCTTTTTAATTCTGAATAATAATAGTTTACAAATAATGACAGAGTACTCTCTATGTGCCCAACACTGTTTTAAATGCTTCCCCTTTGATAATTTATTTAATCACTATGGTATCCGTGTCAGATACGTACATTATTTTCCCCCACTTAATAAAAAAGGGTTAAATACCAATAAAAGGTATGCTGCAGAGACTTCTAACAAAGTGCCCTGTGAAAGCAAAGAATGGAATGCTTAATTTTGAATATTCAAGGTAGAATAGGCAACATAAGGAGATATTATTTGGGCAGGACCTAATGAAAGTAGAACTGTGACGGATGCTATGATGTTGCTAAGTGCTCACCACTCTGCTGTACCACCTGGACAAGGTAGTACTGTACGGGCAAAGGGCTGTTAACTAGGACTGTAATATGTTCTAGATGGGACCATGCACTGGGCAATGTCAGTACAAACATGAAAAAACCTAGACAGTTTGAAGCTGTATGTACTCCAGAAAAACATGTTCTCTCTCTCTCTCTTTTTTTTTTTAATAGGACAAATACTGAATTCTCACTAATTGAACTAACGTTAATGAGGGGAGTTTTTGTTGTTGTTGTTTTGTTTTGTTTTATTGCATGAGCAGGCACTGGGAATCAAACCCGGATCTCTGGCATGGCAGACAAGAACTCTGCCTGCTGAGCCAGCATGGCCTGCCTGAAAAACATGTTCTTAAATTCCTGTCGGTTTGAGTCCACTGTAAGTAGGACATTTTGATGAAATTACTTCAATCAGGATGGGCCTTAATCCTATTACTGGAGTCCTTTATAACTGGAGTGAAATTCAGACAGAGAGAAAGCCACAGGAAGCAAGAGGCTGGACACTAATGGAATTTGGAAGAGAAGGGCAAACAGGAGACACCTTCATGTGCCTTGCCATGTGACAGAAGAGCCATGGCTTGCTGGCAGCCAACCCCAGAGTCCCAGTCAGCCTTTGGGAAGAAAGCATTACTCTGATGACACCTTGATTTGGACATTCTTTAAGCCTCAAAACCGTGAGCAAATAAATTCCCATCGTTTAACCTGACCTATTTCATGGTATTTGCTTCAGCAGCCCAGGAAACTAAAACATCACCCATTACATAAGCATTTCATGGAATGTTCTATACAAGTAAAGGAATATGGGAAGGGAAAAAGAAAAAAGAGAAACAACAAGTAAACATTTCAAGCTGAATAAATAAAAACAGGCCACTGAATATTCTAACCTGGTAGATAAAACGATCAGTCTGGGACTGTGCCCTGTCTGATACCACAGTGGAAAAGTTAAAAGGCAAAAAGTACTGTGCTAAGATAGACAAAGTCACTGAAATAATTATTTTGACCATAATGAGAGACACAAGTTAAAATATAAACCTGCTCCTCATATCCTTCCCCAAGACAAGTAATCATATGGAGACACAAGGCAGCTAGGACTGGCTAACATATTTTAATATATTTGCTGATTTATCTATCAGAGCAATGTGAGGGAGAGGAACAAAATGGAAAGGCTACATATAAAGGTTTTTTTGTTCCATTTGCTTCTTCTACCTGAAGAATGTGTTTAATTTGACTGGGATTGAGTGATTCAGTAAAGAAAGATGTCTTCAGAGTAAGTGACACAATATACATGAACAAAGGTATGAAGGCATGAAATTAAGTCACATATTTGGAGGATATGCAATGGGGTGTTAAAAGGGAACCATCTCAATCTCGGTTTCAGGGGAGGTCCCACACAACTTCCAAAGTGAGATATAGGTTGCCTAGGCAAGGAGATAGTGGAAAACTACTTTCAATCTTGAGTTACACCCACCCAACCTTCAACCTTCTAAGAATTAAAGATTATAAAAAATTTTTTGGTGAGAATGATTAGTATGTTATGAGTCCCAAACCCCATTCTGCATCTTCCTACTCCTGCAAGGGAAAGGAGTTCCAGGTCTATAGCAAATGTGGGCTATATTTGAAAAAAATCTAAAGGGCGAGTCTGATCTAAACATTGGCCAAGACTAGAACAGAGAACAGGGTTAAGAGCACAGACTCTGAATCCAGGATGCTATGCATCGTGGTTTTGCCATTTATAGCTTTGGGACCTTAGGCAAGTCACAAACTCTCTGCACATAGTTTCTTCAGCAGTAAACAGGGATAATAGAATGTACTTCATAGAGTTCTGAGGATTATATGATCCAATACATGTAAAGTGCTTAGAATAGTGCCTGGCAGGTAATAAATGTTACATAAACATTAGTAACTGCTGCTGCTTCTAGCCAGCAACTACAGGCAGCAATGGGAAGAAGTAAAAGGGCAAAGTTAGGAGAAGGAAAAAGAAAGAAAACAGAAGCCAACCAAACCCTACTACTTCACTGAAGCTTATAGTAGGCCTGAGTTAGAAAAGGAAGAAAAGTTTTGACTCTGGATAGTTTATTAGTTCTTGGACAGATTAATCTTATTTCCCAAAAGTGAACAGAAAAGTTAAGACTTGTCCTCCAGGTAGGTGGGAAGAACTAACCCCTCAAATTAAATTTAATGGAGAGTGGAAAACAAAAATAAAGATAGATTATGAGCACATCCTGCAAGCTGTACTTATTCTATGTAATGTTTACAAATACACAATACAAAGTCTGATAGAGCTGGGAATAGAGGATGAGAGGCTTGAAAGAAAGATTAGGATTAGACGGTGTAATGGCTTGTAAGACACATGGGAAAATTAGTCCCATGATGTGCTCCAATAAAAAAATCACATGGAGAAATATATTTTGGAAATACTGCAAAATCACATCATGCAGCAAAACTACAAAAGGATGAAATTAAAATACTGGAAAAAGTTTTAACATAATGCTGAACAATTCAGAACCCTGAGAAGAGAACTTGAAATTTTATAAATTAATGCTGTTGAAAACATTTCTCAGAGCAGTGAGAAGAGGTGAGAATGACCCCCAGACCAACCAGAGCCCATGTGCCACTGCATCCCCACATCCAGGGCCTATGCTCCACTGCTGTTGCCACCAAGCCCAGAGAAAGGCTGAATGGGTTGCTAAAGGGGACAAAGCCAAGGTAAAAGATGAACCACAGAGAAGATCTGCAAGGTTATATGCTAAACCTGCTCCTTCGAAGCCAGAACCGGAGCCTAAAAAGGCCTTTGCAAAGAAGGGAGAGAAGGTACCCAAAGGGAAAAAGGGGAATGCTGATACTGGCAAGGATGGGACTTACCCTGCAGAAAATGGAGATGCCCAAACAGACAGGCATAGAAAGCCAAAAGTGCTGAAGATGCCAAGAGAAGTGTGCGCATTTTTGATAACTCTGTACTTCTGGTGACTATACAGTTTGAAATACTACTTTTAATCAAGTTTTATAAAAATGAAGAATTTGGGGCGGGCCATGGTGGCTCAGCAGACAGAGTTCTCATCTGCCATGCCAGAGACCCAGGTTTGATTCCCGGTGCCTGCTCATGTGAAAAAAAAGAAGAATTTTGTTTTACTTTTTCTTTTTTTTAAGCTATGTTGTTAGTACTTCATTGTTGTTTTTGGGGGAGGGGGCAAATGTGACTAACAGAATGTCTCCAAAGCCGGATTAATATAGGAGAAAACACTTTTCCCCTCTAGTTTTGAGAGACTTCATCTTTATTCCCAGGATTATGTATTCCCTGATGTTGATACACATAAGCCATCTTGGCACAAATGCCTTGTGAGGAAAAACTAAAATTCATTTTTACGTCCTCTCCTCCCTCTCAGCCTTCAACATCGACTTGACTTCCTTAAATCTGTTGGGGCCTAACCCCCCAAAATTACCAGAATGTCAGGCAACCTGTATTTTCCAGTGATACTCCTGCGATAGCATCCCACAAAAGAGCAGCAGATCCTTGCTTAGACTGTGGATCTTTAGACTGATAATTCTACCATTTTCATTTCATTTGCTCAAAGTCAGGGTCCGTTAGTGAAAAGTTGTCAAACATCAAACATTTAGTTGATGCTAAATGTGAAATGTCAACCATCACTCTAAATTTTCCCTGTTCAGAGCATCAAAGGAATATTTCACTGAGTTTTATAGTGGCTTTCTGATTTTGGTAGTCTATTGAAGAAGGATTTGAGATTTAGATGGAGTAGCTGTTAGCATGTAAAGTGAAGTGGCTGCCTAAGATGAATAAGGAGAAAGTAATGAGACAGTTAACCTATAAGTAACTTAGGAGGATGAAAAACCTGATATTTAGTAAGAATTTCCATGTTTAAATATTGACCTGCACCTCAAGACCAGATGCCAATTTCCCAAACTATGCAAATAAGGTTTTAATTATGTTAAAACTGGCAAGAGATTTCAATTCATTCTTGCCCCATATTGTAATTAAAATCAAACAAGGACAGAAAAGAAGGGCAAGAAGGGGGACATACTAAGATTAAGATGCAGTTTAGAGGAATAACCAGGTCATTTATATGTGAAGTTGTATGTACTAGTTGGCTGTTTTCTATGTGCCAGACAGAACACTAGGAGCTTCAAATGTTCCCTAACATGAGAAGGATGATAATGCTCTCCCATTTTAAAGATGAGGAAAGTGAGGCTTAGAAATTTAATTTGTTCAAGCTCATCGTGTTTATGCCATACTGAGGAAGTACGACTTTATTTCAATAGTTATTATGGGTAGTGCCAAGATGGCGGATCAGCAATGTGCACGATTTAGTTCGTTCTCCAGAACAGCTACTAAATAACCAGGAACAGTACAGAACAGCTCCTGGGGCCACAACAGTGACTAGTAACACAGCGTACCCCAGTCTGGACCAACTGGACCGGCTGAGAGTCCCCCAGAACTGTGAGTGCCCCAAGCCACAGCAGCTGGCAACCAACCCCCAAAGGCTGGTTCCCAGAGGGGAAAGGAAAGAGACTATACCAGCAGCAGGGGCTGAGAGCAACCAAAAACCAACTGTGGAATTAATTAACAAATTCTGACAACTAAATATAGGCCCCCAGCTCAGGTGAATCTGGTCAAAGTAGAGGTCGCTCATTTTTGCCCTGGTGCCAAGGGGGCAGGGCTGACGGAAAAAGAAACGGAGATTTTTATAACTGTGTTTCTACAAAGGCTTGACTGCCTTTGGATACAGAGGCAGGGCTTCTCAGGCAGCAACTGCCCCAGGCATAGGCAGAAACAAGCTTGTTTGAGGGCTTATCTGGGGCGTTTGCCTTCCCCAGGTGAGGGGCGAAGCCCAACTTAGGTGGAATCCCTCCCTTAAGGAATTTAGACACCAGGGCTTGGTAATAAGAAGCCATTAAAACCAGCCTACAACCTCTCTTGTCTCTGCCATGCCCCCAGAAGGGAGAGTCTGCCAAAGTTAAAGGTACCACATCATCTTACGCTGGTAGGACCTGCAGGCAGACAAGCGCCACATACTGGGAAGGATAAGAAAAACAGAGTCCAGAGACTTCATAGGAAAGTCTTTCAACCTGCTGGGTCTCACCCTCAGGGAAAACTGACGCAGGTGACCCTTTCCTCCTGACAGGAGGCCAGTTTGGTCTGGGAAAATCCAACTGGGGTCTATAATAACTGAGTAGACCCTCCTAAGGGTGGGGAGGAAGGGGCAAGGCACCATACAAGCAGGGCAAGGAGCAAGAAAACAAGAACTGAAAATTTCTCCTCTGTTAAACAAAACCTAAGCTAAAGGTCCAGAAAAAGCTGAACTGAATGTCAGAGAACAGACAGACAACAAATTCATCCAGCAAGAAAACCCTAGGTAAAAGAAGTGAAAACAATCTCCAGAATAAACTAATTAAGGTAATTAAATGCCTAGACACCAGCAAAAAGTAACAAATCACTCTAGGAAAATTGAAGCTATAGCTCAAAGGAACACACCAACAATTCAAATGAGATACAGGAATTGAAACAATTAATTCAAAATGTACGAACAGTCATAGAAAACCTCATCAAAAATCAAATCAGTGACTTGAAGGAGGATATAAAGAAGACAAGAAATGAACAAAAAGAAGAAACTGAAAGTCTGAAAAAACAAATCACAGAACCTATGGGAATGAAAGGCACAGTAGAAGAGATGAAAAAAAAACAATGGAAACCTACGATATTAGATTTCGAGAGGCAGAAGATAGGATTAGTGAACTGGAGGATGGAACATCTGAAATCCGACAAGTATAAGAAAATATAAGGAAAAGATGGAAAGATATGAACA
>PVIY010056488.1:0-13288 GCA_004026745.1 Myrmecophaga tridactyla
ACCTGAATTTAAGTCCTGATTCTGCTGCTACTAATGTATGTGAGAGGCAAAGTTACTAAACTTTTTGGGTCTCTTCATTTATAAAGTGGTAAATAATAATGCCTTCTCTGTCTGTTACACAGACTTGTTGCAGAGATCGCAGGAGAGAAAAGATGTCAATTATTAGTACTCCATTTTACAGGTTGAGAAACTGAGGACAAGAATATAAGAGGTAGAACAGAAACATGTGTCTCCGTGTACTTCCCAACCTCATCTTGCAACACTTTCTTGGCTACTCACTTTTTGGGTGCTTCCTTGAATAAACCAAACTCACTCCCATTTCAGGCCTTTTCTGTAGCTATTTCCTCTCTCTAGAATGTTCTTCCCTAACATCCTCATGGTCTACAGGAAGAATATCATCATCTTCTTTAAGAAGAGGCCTGCCTCTTCCTCTTATTCATGCCCCAGCTCAAATATTAGACACTCACCAGAGGTGTCTTCCCTTAGTGCCTCATCATGATGTATTTTTCTGTAGCATTGATCGCTTCTAAAAATTATTTTAATTATCCGTTAACTTGTTGTCTCACACCATTCTTTCTACTTGAGAAAGGGGACCCTGCGTGCATGTCTTATTTTCTCTACATCTCCAGTGTAAAGAGCAGGATTTGGCATATGGCAGGCATACAAGTATTTTTTTGAATAAATGATCAGTACATAGAGATTTAACTTAATATTTTTAGTGGAATTATAATATTGTGCTGCCTGGATGTACCATAATTATTTAACTGGGCCATTAGAGATGGAGACTTAATTTTCTTTATTTTCTACTTTTAATTATTGTCACTTCTTTGCTGTAACAAACAAGTACTTATACTCCATGTACACTTATTTGGTTATATCTATAAAGCACATTCTTAGCAGTGGAATTGCTGGATTAGAGGACATGTCCACTTACAGATCTGATAGGTATTGACAAATTGCCCTATAAAATGTTTCTATTGTTCCCACCAGCTCTGTATATGACAACACTGGTTGGGGGGGCTTCCCTCTAAGTACTGGCCAATCACACATTGTTGCAGAGAATCCTTTGGGGCCCTCCAACGTGGTCTCTGAGGTACTCCATCTACTTTGCCTGTAACTTAGTAGAGGTTGTGTATCTGCAGCTCCTCTCTATTTCTCTGTGATCTGAGTACTCATGGATGTTCTGCTTCTTTCTTTGAGTTGCATTCTCTGGCCTGCTGAGGCAAAAGGAGGGAACTTTTAAGCATATGGTAAGGTCTGTCTGTGGGAATTAGATTATATTTCACCAAATATTCACTCCCCTCTCCATATACCCATGAGTGTAATCTTTCTACTTCCTGGCTTTGGCCTTGGCTATTTGGCTAACTTTGACCAATAGGATGTCAGCAGATGTGTAATGAGCAGAGGCTTGGCATATGCTTGTATGGTGAGGCTTGCTCTCTTGCACTCCTGTCTTTTACTTTAGGTGGCTTCTAGACCAAGTAGGATGAGAAACATGTGAAGCATATCTCTACTCAACTCAAGCATGGAGCCTAACATACAGGAGCTCAGCCTGGATCAGCTGAATACCAGCTGCTCTGCAGATGTGTAACTTAATACTACACGCCACTGAGATTTTTATTACTTGTTACACAGCCTAAGCAGACAGATACAAAGTCCAAGTTGAAAATGGAGCTGCCTTGTATAGCACCTTAACACTTCCTGTTAAACATCTCCTAAGTCAGTGGTAGCAAAAGAATGTTTACTCACCCTACCGTTGCTTGAATTTCACTAGGCCTTGAAGAAAGGCTAAGGGTTAATTGAATTCTAGGTGAAGTGGGAAATTGATACTGCTGCTGGAACAGCATGTGCAAAGGTGTAGAAGAAAGAACATGCGAGATTTGTTCTAGAAATAGTGAGCAAAATAGTGTGAAGACCGTACATTGAAAGCATTGAGAGGAGGCAAATGTGGAATTAGGAAATAAAAGGAAGTCAGATTTAGCTCTTTTTCTTTAGCTGCTGGCACCAGCAAAGAAATATAAGCTTAGGGCACCCTGAATGCCAATTGTACGTCAATTATAGACTGTACTCATTGGCAGTCAGAGGTCAACTACATAATGAAGATAGGAAAAGGACTAAAGTAGACCAGCTGTGCCAAATAGAAAAGGCTGGCAGACAACTTCATTCATAATTTTATTGCTTCAATTTAGAACATAATTATTAATTAAGCCATGTTTAACCTAGTGCCAGCCCCACATTTTTGCTTCTTAAATATGGTGTGAATATGGCTTTATCTTTTTAGTAAACAGATCAGTTGCAGTACCCAGAAATATTCCCGAATGTGGGCATGCATTTATCTACTTTCTAGAACAAAATTTTAAACACTTATTTTGTGAATAGATTTTGAGTACTCAGCTAAGTCAATTATGCTAACATGCACCCATTTATTTTTTTTTCTTTTAACATTTGGCAACATGCGAAGTCCTATAAAAGGGAACTTGAATTCCAGATCTACCATGTACTGGTTGTGTGACCTTGAATAAGTTACTTCACTTTGATGAGATCTGAAAAACAAGTTGAATAAAATCCATCACATAAGGTTGTTGCAATGATTAAATGCGTTAACACCTACAGAACACTTAGCATTGTTCTTGGCCCAGTAGGTGCTTAATAAATGCCTCTTTTGTCCCTCAGCTAAACGTGGATTGGGAGGTGAGAAGCAGCGGTGTGGGCTTTATGCTGAGTTCATGAAAGAAACAGGGGGAGGTGGGGACAAGGGGACAAAGGATCTTCTCCCCTTCAAGCGGTGCATGTGAGCCCTCTATTAACCAAAAAATCAAAATCAAAATTAAAAAAACCTCCAAGACTAAGATAAAGGAGCCAGGAGGCAACAGATAAGGGACATGAGAGATGTGGCTTCAATGTGGTGGACCTCCCTTCCTTCTGCCTTCTGTCCTCCCATTATAGTGGACATCCATGAGTAGGAGTCACATCCCAATACAGGGTTCTGCCCACGGCTGCCGTGTTCTTCCAGCCCTTGTTAGGGGGCTGATCCCAGGGCAGGGCTGACTCCAGCTGGGTCCATCAGTCCTTCTCTAGGGGTTCTGGATGGTGAGTGGACTTACTCCATGCTTTTTGCCCATTGGCCCAGCTCATAATAAAAGGGTATTTTATTTCCTGTATGGCCACAGTCTCTTGCATATCTATCTTCCAGGACCTCTGTGATTGGTAGGGCAGGATTTAGGCATTCTGGGGGCCCTGGAAATACATTTGTAACCCACCCCAATTCCTAGCATAGGTTAGAGTATGACTTTGATGACATCACTCCATCTCAAGTGTGGCTTTATTCAGTGCAATGGGACAAGGTAGCCTGAGGGGACAGAGTGACCCAGAAGTGCAGGCCCACCTTGGGTTGCCTAGTGTTATGCATCTGGGTTGAGGGGTTGGTGTCTTTTATCTCTGAGCTCTTTTGCACCCCTCGGTGAGGTGGCTCCAGTGGCTCAAGGGCAATGCTCTGGAAAAGCCGGTCAGTGAGAGCACCCACAACCCATAGAAAAGGGGTCACGATGGATCTGGGTGGGGTGTCAACACCATCAGCTACAGCTACCTCCCAATTCCTAGGTCCTTTGCTTTATCTACATCTACCTTTGCCAAATTTGTTATCGAAAAATTCCCCAGATGCTATTTCTCATGTTATCCCTAGTAGTAATTGCTTTCTATGATACCAGTTGTTTAATGTGCTTAACATTCTAAAAGTACTGTTTGACTCCCCCTCTGGAATGCGAGGTATCTTGTTTTTAGAATCTGTCTCTATGTTGGCAGTGTGCACACGAGTGCCTTGCCCAAGAACAGGCTCCACCACCGAACCAACCTTTCCTGCTCCTGATGCCTCCGTGCTTCAGCTGTGCTCCTATTCGGGGTCAAATAGACCTGAGAGCCCGGCTTGGCTCTGCTCCTAACCACTGGGACAGTGCAGGCTCCTGCGCCTCCCCAGGTCTCTGTTTCCTTACCTGTAGACTGTAGATAAGACAGCTCCTAACAATAGCCGTGTCGGGGCTGACTGTGATCAGGCATGTACAATGCTTGGCAAGGAGCCTGGCACATGACAGACACTTAACAAATGAAGTTATAGGCATAATTATAACATTTATCAGAGCTCACTCTTAATAGAAACAGACCCGTGTGCATGTGTGTGTCCTCTCTGGACCATAAGCTCCTTGGAGGCAGTGACTTTGTTTTTACCTCTTGGACCTTTCTTTGTACTTTCAGCATAGGGCTTGGGGCTTAGGGTAGTCAGTAAACACATATTGAAGTCATAAAACATCAAAATAAGGAGAATGGAGTGGAGGAAGGATGGGACAATTCACAGAACTTGGTGTTGAAAAATTTAGTGGAAGTTAGTAAGTCTCTAAGAAAAAATATCAGGAGTGAATTTATCTGTATGCTGCATTCTTTCAGGGGAATTTTTGTGAATATACTCAACTGCATTTCATTCTCTAAAGGAGATTGTTTCAAGCAGATGCAAACACTCCACTGTATCTTCTAAAGGTACTGGTTACTTAGTTTCAGAAAACAAGAGAGAGTTAGTGGCTGAGAGCTGGAAGGCAGAGTTGCCAAGAATTCCATTCTTTTGCAGGAGAAAAGAAGCACTTTCTTTTACACAGAGATTAAGTGTTTTTCAGAGTAGGTAACTATGTCTTTTTCAGTTTTGCACCCTACATGTAGCACAGTTCTGGATAGAGTGAGATATGCAATTTTATGTAATTTATACAAAAAGTATAAATTATAAAGAATAAGGTATTTATACAGGATTGATTAAGAATATTGGACAGGTTGGATTGTGGGACAGGTCAGATTGTGTCTATTTTTTTGTAGTGCTTTGTGTTGTGAGGCAGAGGTTCTTACCCTAACTGTACGTTAAAATCTCCCAGGTGGCTTTTTAAAAATGCTCAAATGTGCATTCCCAGGAATTCTGACTTCCTTGGCCTGGGAGAGGGCCTGAGCACGGTGGGGGAGGCAGCTTCCAAGCTAGGATGAAGGATTGGGGTGAGGCCACCAGAGCTGGGTTCTGGTCAAGTGTGTCATCAGCTTGAGCATGACTTGAGACAGTCACTCTGTGTGCCTGGGTCTCGGATCGCCCCTGTAAGATGAATGGGTTTGATTAGAGCATCCCATTGAGAATATGGACCCTCCCTCAAGGAAAATGTACCTCTGCATCTTTAGGCAGTATTCTGCAGACTAGTTGAAGGAATTCACGAAATCTCTTGTATTGGTCAGGATTCTTTTGGTCGTGCATGACAGGGAGCCACTCAAAGAGGCTAGTAGAAGAAGGGAATGTAATGGCTCATGGTCCTGAAAAGCCTGGAGAAGAAAAAGCTTTAGGTATGGTGAGCTCAAGGAGCCCAAAGAATGCCCTGGGAACCTTTCTGTCTGTCCCCTGGCACTGATTTCTCAAGTCTCAGCTTTCTTTTCAGGAAGGGTCTCCCCTGTCCACTGATAGCATACTCCACCAACATCTACCAGTTTGGCAACCCCAGCAGAGAGAAAACATCTCTTTTCCGGGGTTCTGGCACGATCATTGGATGATGGCATGGATGCTTTTGAGCCTGCCACTGTAGCATGGGGTGGGTGTGGAATGGGAAGGTTTCCCAGAGAAAAGGAGGGGATTACTGCTGTGAGAGAGGCCATGGCCCCTGGTGGGCACTGAGCACAGATGCCTGATCTCAGAATACTATGGACCTGCACCACCTCTAGAGGTGCAGGGCCTCAGGTGGGGAAAGTGAGGCCCAGGACCCAGAGGTCTCAGCACTAATGGTCCACAGGGAGAGATAAGCATAACACCCCCGTGAGCCCTATTTTAAAAAGCTGTCTATTATCTATATAATATTTATATAGTATATATAACATATATAAATTATGCTTTGTAATTTATTTGCAAGAAAGACTATGATTTTTACTTCTATGTTTAATTTTATATTGACTCACATTTTCTGGGGTGGCAACTATGATTTAGCTCTGTTAGCTCCATTTCTTTGATGGAAATAATGAAGCTTAAGGAGGTTTAGGATCTTGGAAAAAAACTCATAGAGGAAATGTGAGCTGAAATTTGAATCCAGGTCTCCCAATTCCAGACACAAAGTTGTTTCCATCAAAATGCTGCCTGGTGGGCGGGCCACGGTGGCTCAACAGGCAAGAATGCTTGCCTGCCATGCCAGAGGACCTGGGTTTGATTCCTGGTGCCTGCCCATGTAAAAAACAAAACAAAACAACAGCAACAAAAAATGCTGCCTGGTGTCCTGTCTTATACTTCTGTCCATTTTGAGAGATTTGCCCCATTGCCCAATTCCAAACAATTAGAATTGTTTCACGTGAATAAATGGAGATCACTGAGGCAGAATTGCCTTCCTGCTGTCAATGGCCTTGTACCACCATCTTATGAAACAGGGCAGTTTTCCCTGTTTAAAGTGGACCCTTTGAATATAAGAAAATAATGCATCCAGTGATTTTTACCTGTCCTTGGCTCTGTACTTCTCTGGGTCATGTCACACCCTGTATGCAGAAGTGAACCTCACCCTGGGAGATGTCTGCGATCGGGGTAGGTGAGACAATTATGACCCCACCAGGTGATTAGTGGGAGAGGAGATCGTCAGGTTTGGCACCCCAGAGCAGCTCCGGATTCCTGAAATACTATGACCAGAATAAAAAACCTGCCTTTTTAAAGAGGGTGTAATTTCAAAGACAATGGTCTAGTTCAGAGAAAAGGGACATGATTTTTGTCTGAACTATCAAGTAATTTAGTTATTTAGTCGAGGACTAATGGTGATCTAATGGAATAAATAAAAATTCACTGCTTAAGGTACCAAAAATTTATTCCTTAACATCCACAATTATTTGGAGGGTGAATCTGAAAGATGAACAAAACATGCCTCCTTAATGTGTGCAGAAATTTTGCCTGATGAAAGGAATAAAATGAATGATTTAGAAAAGAATGCATTAAATAACTTTACTGGGTTATAATCCACAATAAGTCACATGGATAATTCACGGTGCTGGCTTCTCTAAATTGGTGCTCATGGCCCATGTTTCAGTTGCAATACTCCTTTGCCTTTGAACTCTTTGAAGTACTAAGGAAGTTTATTATCCTAAGCTATCACTCTAACAACTCATTCACAGTCTCTCCACTCAGGGGACCTGGGTTTGGGTTTCAGCTTTGGCGCTTAGTAGACTGAGCCAATTAACTACTATTAACACCTCATGATGCTTTTTTCTAGCATTTATCTTATGTATTTTAATTATTGTGATACTACTGCCTAATTTTGTATCCTGCCTTTCTCTCTTAACATAAGTTCTGCATTTCCCCAGTGTTATTAAAAACCCCTCTTTATATGTCATTGTAAGTGGATACATAGTATACCTTTGCGTGAATACCATGATTTTCGTATTCTTTCCTGTGCCATCAGAGGAGTTTAAACTGGGGAGTGACAATTAGATTTGTGCTGTGAGCTACCTAGAGCATTACTGGAAGAGGTGAGAGCGTTGGTATAGCCAAGGTGATTGAAAAATACTTTTATTAAGTGATAAGCCATTGTGGGTTGAATTGTGTCCCCGCTCAAAGATATGCTCAAGCTCTAACCCCTAGACCTATGATTATGACCCTATTTGGAAATAGGGTCTTCACAGATGTCACTAGTTGAGGCTAAAATTGCTTTAGGGTTGGTCCTACACATAGACCCCAGAAGGAATACCAGGTGTTGATGGAGGCAATTGTAGTGTTGGAGCTGAAGCCAAGGAATGTCAAGGAATGCCAGAAAGCCCTTAAAAGCTGGAAGAGGCAGGGAAAGATTCTCCCTGACAGGTGGCAGAGGGAGCAGGGCCTTGCTGACAACTTGATTTCAGACTTCTCCCTCCCAGAACTGCAAGAGAAGAAGTTTCTGTTGTTTTAAGCCACCCGGTCTGTGGTGCTTGCTATGGCAGTCCCAGGAAACTTCAGCTGTTCTCATGGGAAGTCGGGGCAGTGTCAATGCAGAGGACTGTTCTAGTTTGCTAGCTGCTGGAGTGCAACATACCAGAAACAGAATGACTTTCAAAAGGGGGAATTTATTAAGTTACAAGTTTACAGTTCTAAGGATGAAAATATCCCAATTAAAGCAAGTCTATAAAAATGTCCAAGTGAAGGCACCAACAAGAGGTGACCTTCACTCAAGAAAGGCCGATGAAGTGCAGGGTTTCTCTCTCAACTGGAAAGGCACATGGAGAACATGTCAACAACTGCTAGCTTTCTCTCCAGGCTTCTTGTTTCGTGAAGTTCCTCCAGAGGTGTTTTCCTTTCTTTATCACCAAAGGTCTCTGGCTGTGTTGGCTCTCATGGTTCTTGTGGCTCTCAAGCATTTTCCAAAATGGTCCCTTCTTAAAAGATTCCAGTAAACTAATTAAGACCCACCTGGAATGGGTGGAGTCACATTGCCCTCTAATCAAAGGTTAATACCCACAACTGGGTGAGTCACATCTCTGTGGAGACAAAATACTCCCACCCAATAATATTGAATGAGGATTAAAGGATATGGCTTTTTCGGGGTCCACACTAGATTCAAACTGGCACAAGGACCCTGAAGGCTCTTAGCCCAATTCCCTTATTTTATGGTTGAAGAAGCAGACTCAGATTAGATGACTTCTCTGCAGGCTACAGCATTCACTCCCAGACCTCCTTCTAGCCACAGCCATGTAGTGCCTGGGCTAGGCTGAAACCCACTCCTATGGGAATGCTTCATTAGGAGATGGACGATGAGTCTTGAAATGTATTTGGCAGTTCATTTTTAAATGTTTTACAAATTGTCAGTGTGATTAGTGATTACTGGCTGCTAGCTGAAAACCATTTCCTGCTCACCAAAACAAAGCAAATTAAGAGGAACAAATGATGTAACCCTGCTCAAAAAGAAAAAAAAAGCCATTGAAATTTTCCCCAAAGAGAGGAAGCTATTATTATCCCAGACTTATAAATGGGAAGATGGAAATAAAGAGACCAGGCAACTTGTCCAAAGTAATCAGCTGGAATTAGAAGTCAAAGTTCCTGATGACCACCCAAGGGCAAGAAGTCTCCTGGTAGTTTGGCTTCACTGGCTACTGGGAGGGCCAACTTAAACAGGACATAATTAGGGGTAGAATTCCCATGCTTTCTTCTGCTCTGTGACCTCCAGACCAAGAAGCTCTTGCCAAGTTTCTTGGCTGCTTTACAAACATTCTGACGTTCATCCATTCCTAAGAAGAACCAGAAAGAACTGGGGTAGTGACTCTTCCATGACTTAGCAAGTGACTTCACCTCTCTGACGCCAGCCATCTCATCTGGAAATGGGGGAGAGCTTGTTGCCTGCCAGCTCAACGATCCAAGATGTAAAGTGAGATGTAATTTCCAAAAGGTATTTGCCAGGACTCCTTTGGGGGCAGATGATAGAATTCCAATTCAAAAGAGATAAAGGCCAAGGGAAAATTTATAGCAAGAACCAGTCAGCAGACTAGTTACAAGACTAGTCTGTAAACAGTTGCTTGTTAACAACCCTTACTAGACAGGGGGTCAAGCTTTGTAAGATTTATCTCACTAAATCCCTACAACACGTGAAGTACCCAGAATTATCAATCTTGTTTGACAGGGGTTCAAGGAGACTGGGAAGCTGTCGAGCAGAATTGGTCCCAACTTGGGAGCACAGACTCCAAACCACCACACTCTTCTGCCTTCTGAATTTGAGGAAGGAGAGATGCAGGAACTTGTAAATCTCTGGCCCCCTGGCATTGAGGGAGGTATGATTATTAGATCAAGGGAGGCCCAATGTGCAGCCAGGACAGTGAGGCTGCCTTATCCTACAAGAGAAAAGCATGAGTTCCACCCCAGAGTTTGAACTGATGAACTATGCTTCCTTCCTTATGGTTTTCAGGCCAAAGCCATTCAAGGGACAAATGTGAATATGACTGAACAGAAAGCAGCTTGACCTAGGTTGGCTTGCCTTGAAATCCTGTAAGCTAGGAAGACAGAGCCTCAGGAATTAATGTGTCGGAATGAATAAATGCATAAATGGGCATTACTAAGCCTTTGTGGGGTCAGAGCCACAATTGCCATCTCATTTAAGACTCACAGCGTCCTGTGGGCTGGTATTAGTTCCAAGTTGCAGATGAAGAAATCGAGGCTCAGAGAGGTTAAGTGATGTTCTCTGGGTCATTATGCTAGTCAACAGCAGAGAGGGGGATTGATCCACAAATATCTCTATGGATCGGGAACACTTTCTATCATCCCTCAGTTGTATCTTCTGGAAAGAGCATCAGAATATTTGTATGCTCCTGGTTGATGAGAGCAAATAAAGAAAAAAAAAAAGGGACACTTTATGTACACAATTCCTATATATGTATTGTATATAAATATACACTATGTTACAGGAGATCAGAACTGGAGGGGTCCTTCAAGAACAGGAAATTTAGTGATCCTTGTGTTTTTGGAGCTTCCAAATTCTTTGACCCTTTCACATAAGCACAGACACACAAGGTCTTGTTCACCAGTTCTTGGGAAAATGTGAATCACCCTTTCCATCATGTTCCTGTGCCTTCACATCAAACATGGGTTTAGTACAGGGAGAAGAAACCATAGCTAGTGTAATTCCTACTAGACTATGACCTCCTGAAGCAGAGCTGGGTCTGGTTCAACTCCGCTTCCTCAGGACATGCGGTAGATGAACAAGTCAAAGTGCAAAAGACCCTAAAATGACCTTGGAGGAGGCCTTACCGTCAGCCTACAGGGCTGGATGTGCGTCACAGAAGCATTTGGGATTCACTGAAGAGCTTTGCACTGTGCAGGCCGGGTTGGGGTGGGTTAGGGAGGTGGGTAGGGCAGTGATGTGCAGGGTGTTGGCAGAAGTGTGGACTCCAAGTGATGGGTCTCCTCAGAGCCTCCAGAGGTAGAGATGGGTGCCTGCTGAGTGACTGGGGCATGGGGAACAGTGTGGAGAGGCCTGTGGACTGGCTGGCAGAAGGTCCAGCCCTGAGCTGTCTCCCCCAGAGCAACCTGTGTGCACTCACACAGCTCGTGGTTGGGATGGTGCTCAGCTCTTGGTTTTCCACCCTTAGGTCTCCAGTGCTCTAGCTGCTCCCAGATGTGGAAGTGGGGGTCCCGTTGGGCTCACTCAGGGGCTTTGCCCCCTTCTGCATGACCAGTGGGGCCTCCATGGCCTTGGAGTTCATGGGCCTTGCTCTGAATTTGCTCCAAGTTCTCTTCATGCTAATGTCAACACTTCCCTCTAGCTGGGCCGGCGACTCGGGACAGGCTTTGTACAGGTGCTTATGGCATCTCAGAGGCAGCATTCCAGGAGTCCTAATTAAGGTGCTGAACAGGCTCAGTATGGAGCAAGCCCACAGCTGGAGCTGGCACTGGATAAGGAGGGAGCAATAAGGACATCTTCGGGCCAACTGATGAGTTCACTGTCATAAAATCATGCCCTCTCACAGGCCAGCTGCCTGGGAGTTCCTACCTAATATGCCTTCGAAACATGTCTTGACAACCTACTTAAGTTGTGGGAAATTTTCATTTATTTCCCCAAATAGTTCAAATGCTTGGACTGGAAGTTTGCACAGTCATATAGACACAGCCACTCCCTTATATGTGGATGCCGAGGTATCACTTTATCACCTGGCCCAGTTCACCTTTTGGGGCCCACTGTAGCTCAAAGTTCTTTGATTGTAGAGTGAGAAGTAAATTTCCAAACTGTTTTCTAGGACTCTGTTGATAGCAAGTGGCAGAAACCCAATTTGAAATAAAACAGGCACATGGAACAATGTATTGGAACACATCTTACTCATATCTCTTTGGGGAACATAGGGTTATAAGGTACAGTTCTTGACCTCAGGAAGCTCATGCTCTTTCCCAAGGGCAAGGGGAGCCCATAAGAACAAAAATTGCATATGACTTTTGTGTGGAAAGAGCAAGGGGATTTGGTGCCAGGAGGTCCTGGCTTTGTCAGGTACTAGCTCAGTATGTCAGTTTCCCCGTCTTTAAATGGGGACCCTGAAACCTTCCATACTTGCCAGGTTGTTTTGAGAATTGACACAATGAATGTAAAGCACCTACCACCTTGCCTGGTATACAGGAAGAGCTTAGTAAACAGCAGCCATGGTCATTATTATTCCGCTAGCTAGTAGAATGTCCTGACATTACAGAGATCCTTGTGATCTGAGGGGACAGGGAGGTTTCAGGGAGGAGATGGGCATTATTGAGCTGGGTGTTGGAGGATGGGAAGGATATAGGGCAGAGCACACTTCCGGTGAGGGGACGGCCTATGTGTGCAAGGCAGAGGGGAACAGCGTCCAGGGGCCAAGAGCAGCCTGACCTAGCTGGAGAGGAGGGCTTACAGGCGACAAAAGGTTAGAACGACACTGGTCCTGTGACAGCTGGTTAGAATTGCCATCTAGGCCTTGCTGAAATGTCTGCACCTTGCCAAGTGGAAAGAGGCATCCTCTGCTCTGGCTGGCAGCTCCTTTCTGCCTCGTCTGTCTGCATGTAGGCTTGGGCAGGGAGCCGATGGACAGCCCTCAGGCTCTGCCAAGTATCCAATTAAGAGATCACATACCTGGCATTTTTGTGGAGCTTGGCCATTGGAATGTGCCCTAAGCCTGGGTCAGCCTGGCCCTCTGAGCCTTGGGCAGGCAATATTCAGTGACCGTGGGGCAGCCAAGTCTGGGGACCCTCCAACTTGGAATCACTGCCTCCCTGGGCTTCCTCTCCTTTTTCTGTGCAGACTTAAGGGACTGAACATTCAGAGAAGGATTTATTCACCCTGATGGAATTTTTTGCTTGAAAGAGCCCAGAGAAGCTATCCAGTACCTAGTCCAACTTTACATCCAACTTTCATAGCAGGAAAGGCCTCAGAGCGTTCCCGGCAGGCGGTCAGCTCCAGTTTGCACACCTCCAGTGCAGGAGCCCACTCCCTCCCACAGCTGCTCTTTCTTCTGTTGAAAAGCTTTAGCAATTTGCAAATTGTTCCTTATATTGAATTACGCACCAATACTTCTTGTGTTTCCATCTACTGACTTTTGTTTCATTTTTATATAATGCATAGTTACAAAAATGGATAACATTATCCTAATAGCTCTTAGCAGAGCCTAAAATCTGGGAGGGGTGATGTGAACAATGCAGTGGGAGGAACCAGGAGAAGCTCTGGTTGAGAATAAAGCCAAGCCTGCCTGAAGGCTCCAAACTGGACACTGGTCTTCAGGGACCACTTTGAAGCGTGGCCAAGAGGGACAAGACCTCCCAAGTCTTGAAGCAGGAGAGTAG
>PVIY010056489.1:0-13299 GCA_004026745.1 Myrmecophaga tridactyla
CGCCATGCTCTTGGCTGGCTACTCCCACTCTTGCACCACGAAAGACCACGGAAGGCCCAAAGAAGCCCACGGAAGGCCATGGAAGACCATGGAAGGCCATGGAAGGTCCATGGAAGACCATGGAGGGCCATGGAAGACCACGGAAGGCCATGGAAGACCATGGAGGGCCATGGAAGACCATGGAAGGCCAATGGAAGACCACGGAAGGCCCAAAGAAGACCACAGAAGGCCATGGAAGGCCATGGAAGACCATGGAAGGCCACGGAAGGCCATGGAAGGCCAATGGAAGAGCACGGAAGGCCATGGAAGACCACGGAAGGCCATGGAAGGCCATGGAAGACCACGGAAGGCCATGGAAGGTCCATGGAAGACCATGGAGGGCCATGGAAGGTCAGCACTGGGCCCAGGCACATGCTGACCTGCTGGGAGGACCCCGGGGTGGGGGGTGCTGGCTCAAGAGCAGGGTGTGGATTCTCAGGGCCCTTTGAGCTCAGCGACTCCTACGTGGCACTGAGGTCACAGCAAGGCCTGTGGGGGCCCCCAGGCACCTGGAAGCCCCCCTCCCCCAGCCCCCATGGCCGCTCCTGGTAGCTCGGTCTCTGTAACATGCAAGACTGCCCCGGATCCCACCACCGCCTGAAGCCACATGAGGGGCCTCGTGGAGCGGCCTCAAGGCCAGCCTGGGTCCACCAGGGGGCCATGAGTCACTTCCCCAGCCACCCCGAGGTCTCACCCAACCGGCTTCTCCCATCGCGCACTGTAAACTGCCCTTCCAGGAACTCGCCCGCAGGGACCTGAAGACTGGCTGGGGGCGGCCGGCCCTGCCCACCTCCGCAGGGGCTGCTGGTCCACAGAAGGCGTGGTGGCACCTGGCCGTGTTGCAGCCCCCAGGCCCCCGGCCGCCTGGCCCCTCTCCCCTCCTCCCCTTCCCGCTGGGTCCAACCAGGCAGGGTCCCATTCTTACCTCGTGTCCATCTCCTCTCCGCAGACCCCACCCCCATACTCCCTGCTGTGCACGTCCTGTGGCCCAGACCCCCAGGAGGCCCCGGCTCCCTGGCCTTGGCCCCCCAGGCTGCTCTCGGCCCTGCCGTGGGCACCTTTCTCTGCTCCCCCAGCGCCGTTCCCAAACCTCCTCAGGAGCCTGTGCTGTCACATCCTCAGCCCCCCACCAGCCCCCAGGGGGGCACCCCAAGCCCTTGCGCCTCTCGTACGGTCTCCCACTGTCTTCTGGGAGCTGGGCCTCGTTTGCCCCGAAGGCCGCTGCAGTCCCAGACGAAAGGAAATCAGATGCCGGAGAGGTGCTTCTGTGTGGACTGAGGGCATGGGGCCCCCGGTATTTGAGATGTGGACTTGGCTAGATGCTGACCCCTACGCACCAAAGGGGGGAAGCCCGCGGCCCCCTCGGACCCAGGGTCCTGCTCAGGAAGGGGGCCGGTGCTGGGCCGCTCCTGAAGGGCTGCTGTTTGCCAAACTGCCCGAAGCCAGTCCCCAGACATGGGCTGGCCTTGCGTGGGGGTCTGTGGGCTTACACGTAGGGGTCTTTGGGCTTACGCGGCTCCAGTTCTGAGGCTGTGAGATGCTCCAGGTCAGGCCTCAGCAGGACGACCGCTCTCTGAAGAGAGGCATCCGCATCCGGGACCCCTCTGCTATGCGGGAAGGCCCGGGCCAGGGACAGCTGCCCTCTTGCCCCGGGTTCCCTTGCTCCCGGCGTCTGGCTTCAGTGGCTGCCTCTTTAGCTCCTCCGGGCCCCTCTCTGTGTGCCTCGGGCTTCTGCTGCCTCTCATCCTCTCCTGAAGGCCCCAGTAAAGGACTAAGACCCCCCTTGAATGGGGGGTCACGTCTCCATGGAAACCACCTAATCAGAACCCCCCACGGCAGTTCTGCCCCGCAGGGTCTGCCCTCCCCCTCCCCTCTAACCTCTCTTCTCAGTGTTCAAGAAAACCAAGCCTGTTTCAGAAGTTTTCAAAGAGAATATGACAATATAAAATCTTTCAGGACTCTGGAATTGAGCATTTTACGAGCACAAACCTCCTCAGAGAACAAAGCTTGGGTGCGGCCGGGTTAACTCTGATTGACTCTGCCCTCCATAAAGGGGGCACATGGTCCAGGCGCCGGGCCAGGGCCAGGGGCAGGGGCTCTGCCAGCGGCGGGCTCCTCCATAGAGTCTGGGGACAGTGGGTCGCAGCCCCTACCTGCCTCGCCCAGGAGCCGGCCCTGCCCCCAGCCCCACCTTGCCCCCAGACCACAGCGGGTGACCCTCAAAGACCCTGGACTCTCTGGGTGAACTGGCCTCTCGGCCAAGGTAGAAGTTGTCCGCGTAGGGAGAGCTGGGGCATGGGGTTTCCATGACCATGTTCCGCCCAGGCCCTGGGAAACCAGAGCTCACTCCGCCTCCAGCTGCCTGGGCCCCTAGCCGGGACACAGGCCTGTCTGCCAGGGCAGATGTGCACACGCACACACGTATACGCACACATAAGTACATGGACACACGTGCACATGCACAGACAAGTACATGGACACACATGTGCACGCGCGCACACATACACACATAAGTACCTGCACACACATGTACGCACACATAAGTACATGGGCACACGTGTGCACACGCATGCACATATGCACGTGTGCACGCAGGGAAGGTTTCTGTCCTTCCCCTTTTCCGTTTGGGTGTTGGCTTCTTGCCAAGAGTGCGCGGCGGCTGCATTTGGTTTAGTCAGATGTATTTTGATCCTTTGTTCGTTTTCAAGTCAACTAGTTAGAGGAAAGGATCACTGGATTTTCAAGGGGAAAAACCTTTAGAATGGTGCTGAAAGTTTCCGTCTGAGCTGCGTGCAGGGAATTTCGGGTCAGCTGCTGTGTGGTGTGCGGTCGCAGACCGGCTGGGCCGTCCTTTCCCTATCACCTCTTTCCGCCTGTGCCCAGAGGTCAGCACGCAGCCCTGCAGCCCTGCGCAGGCACGGGGCAGGGAAGAGCAGGGTTGTGCTGCTGTGGACCCCAGTGCCCGAGGCCCCCGCTGCCTGTCCAGTGCCCGAGGCCCCCGCTGCCTGTCCAGTGCCCGAGGCCTCAGCTGCCTGTCCAGTGTCCGAGGGCCCCGGCTGCTGGGGCCCAGTCTCATGCCCTTGGGCCTCCGCCGCCCCACAGGCCCCCCACGGACACCGTCTAACAACTCCCCCAGCTTCCCTCACTCAGGTTTTGTGCTGTGCTCTGTCCCAGCCAGGGGAAAGGCTGTGTCTTCCCGTTTTTCCCCGGAGCTTGTCCTGCAGCTCTTACTCATTACGTGTTGAAACAGCGCACAGATAAGTGACAGGGATTAACTCGATATTTGCACAATCGGCCATGAGTGAACGTGAATAAGCTCATTGCCCAGCCAGAGGCTGAAGGAGAGCATCTGAACAAGTACTTTCTCCCAAGTTAGGGGGGCAGAGGGGGAGCCATCCTGTGGGCTTCTTGGGGCCTGGCGAACAACCACACGTGCAGTCCCGAGAAGGACAACAGGACAGAGGCCATCGTAGTGTGTTTCCTAGCGAAAGGTGACAGGGTCAGCAAGGGAGGAAGACCCAGCAGGCAGCGTCCGGAAGAGCCCAGGTGCCACGTCTGAAGAGCCCAGGTACAGCGTCCGGAGGAGCCCAGGTGCCGTGTCTGGAGGAGCCCAGGTGCAGCGTCCGGAGGAGCCCAGGTGTAATATTCAGAAGGGCCAGGTGCAGCGTCTGCAAAGATCCAGATGCAGGGCCCAGAAGGGCCCAGGTGTAG
Source organism: Myrmecophaga tridactyla (assembly GCA_004026745.1). Lineage (NCBI taxonomy): Eukaryota > Metazoa > Chordata > Mammalia > Pilosa > Myrmecophagidae > Myrmecophaga > Myrmecophaga tridactyla. The sequence continues at coordinate 3,751 of PVIY010056489.1, forward strand.
CCCCTGGAAGAGTCTAGATGCAGTGTCCCCAAGGACCCAAGTGCAGGGCCCAGAAGGACCCATGTACAGGGCCCGGAAGGGCCCAGGTGTAACCCTGGAAGAATCCAGGTGCGGCGTCCACACGGGCCCAGGTACAGCATCTGGAAGAGCCCAGGTGCACCGTCCAGAAGATCCAGGTACAATATCTGCAAGGACCCAGGTGCAGGGCCCAGGTGCAGTGCCCAGAAGGACCCAGGTGCAGCGTCTGTTAGGGCCCAGGTACAGGGCCCAGAATGGCCCAGCTTCAGTGTCCAGAAGAACCTAGGTGCAGGGCTTGGAATGACTCAGGCGCAGCGTCCAAAATAACCCAGGTATAACATCTGGAAGGGCCCAAGTACGGCATCCAGAAGAGCCCGGGGGCAGCATCCAGAAGAGCCCAGGTGCAAGCTTCCAAAGTTACCCCCACCCCCAAAGGAGGCAGGGGAAGGGAGGGCATGTTGTGCTTCTGCCAGGGAAGCCTGCCTGAGGCTGAGGTCTGGGGCCTGCCTGAGGCTGAGGTCTGGGGCACACCTGAGGCTGAGGTCTGGGGCGCACCTGAGGCTGAGGTCCGGGGCCTGCCTGAGGCTGAGGTCTGGGGCCTGCCTGAGGCTGAGGTCCGGGGCCTGCCTGAGGCTGAGGTCTGGGGCCTGCCTGAGGCTGAGGTCTGGGGCCTGCCTGAGGCTGAGGTCTGGGGCCTGCCTGAGGCTGAGGTCTGGGGCACACCTGAGGCTGATGTCCGGGGCGCACCTGGGGGCTGGCCAGGAGGCTCATGGCATGCCCGGCACTGCTGCCAAGTTTCTAGGCTCTGTGGAGGACAGCAGCGGTCACCAAAGTCTCGGTGCTTGCCAGGCAGTCCAGACAAGCTGGTGCTGCGGGGGCCATTGCCCCACAGGTGCACGCCTTCTCAGGTGTGGTGCGGGGAAGGGGCCAGCCAGGTTCCCACCCCCAGAGAAGGGCCCCGGCGAGCAGAGCTGCCCAGGCTTGTCTGCCGACACTTCCGGAAGAGCTTGCCAAGTCTCTGCTCTGACCTGACTCCATGGGCAGAGAAGAGGGAAGGGCCGGAGAGAAATCAAGACTGGTTAGGACGCTCGGGGAAATTCGGAGATGAAGAGAACAGGTGGGTGCTCCGTACCTCGAGCTGACACCCCCTGCCCCGAAACAGGAGTAAACAGCTTGACGCCGCTTCCAAAAGATCACTTAAGACTTTGTGCCAAAAGCCCACCGTCCAGCTTTGTCATGTCCCTGAATTCCCTTTTCACCTCTGTTCCCACCACGTCCCTGCCGGATTTTGGCTTGACTGCCCCGTCTTATTGCCGTAGGCAACGCTGCAGCAAAATTTAATAATCACAGGTCGCCGAGCACATAGCTCGGGTTTTTAAGCACAGCTCCCTGCGGGCATCTTGTTGGCATCCGGTGAATTAATTCCCTGGAACGCGGCTGAAATGGCCGTGCCCACTCGGGACAGGACTTCGGGGGCTCCCGGTCTCCGGTGGCCCCCCACCCCCAGCCCCCCGGTCAGCCGCTGCCGGGGAAGGCCACTGCAGACGGCACCCACGTCTTCCACTCTCCGTTGAAGGAAAGCTGCTTCAGAAGCAAACAGTCCTTATTTCTGTTTTAGAGGAATTCCTGGAGTTTTGCAGTCTGTTTTGCCCTTTCTGATAAGGTGCACCTAGTTAGTTTCCTGTTGCCTCAGGTCTGCTGGTGCTTTTTCTATCTGAGGAATATAATTACAGCAAGACGTTAAAAGGAGTGATGTCAGGAATCTCACACTGGTAAAACCCATTCATTCATTCATCTGATATCCACGGGGGGCCAGCTCTGGGGCACAGGCCCAGCAGAAGATGGTTTCCTGGGGGCTCCCCAGTGAGGAACCCCTTCTCACTGAGACGAATTCTGCATCTGCCTCAGGCTGACTCATGCCAGGATCACGGGTCTCAGTGTCCCGCGGCCTCCTGTGTCCCGTGGTCTCTTGTGTCCCATGGCTTCCAGTGTCTCCTGGGCCTCCTGTGTCTTGTGGCCTCCTGTGTCCCACAGCCTCCTGTGTCCCGTGGCCTCCTGTGTCCCACTGCCTCCGGTGTCCCCTGGGCTTCCTGTGTCTCATGGGCCTCCTGTGTCCCATGGCCTCCAGTGTTTCCTGGGCCTCCTGTGTCCTGTGTCCTCCTGTGTCCTGTGACCTCCAGTGTCCTGTGGGCCTCTTGTGTCCCGTGGCCTCCTGTGTCCCGTGGGCCTCCTATGTCTTGTGGGCTTCCTGTGTCCTGTGGCCTCCTGTGTCCCACAGCCTCCTGTGTCCTATGGCTTCCTGTGTCCCGTGGGCTCCGGTGTCCTGTGGCCTCCTATGTCCCATGGGCTCCGGTGTCCCGTGGGCTCCTGTGTCCCGTGGCCTCCTGTGTCTCATGGCAGGGTGGGGCCGGCCCAGTTGCCCCGTGGTGCTGGGAGACCCAGACACCCCAGCCGTGGAACAGCCCACAGCATGAGTCCACTCGGTTCTTTCCCACTCAGAATTCCTGCCAGGGACCAGGGTTCAGGACAAGCTGCCCCCCCCCAAGGCAGCTGGGGCCACGATGGGAGGGATGCTCAGGGCTGCGGAACGGACGTGTCGTTACACTGAGCTCTTGGTCTCATGAATCTCTCCGCGAGGTGAGGTGACCCCTGAGCCCCCAGGTGCAGGCAAGTGAGGTGCACCTGCTCAGGTGTGTGACAGGGTCGCCGTTACCCAGAGCTCCTGTGGGCAGCGTGCCGGCTCGCTCTGCCCCGGAGCTGCCCCTGCCCCCGGCTGACCCCTTTGCTGAAGGAGCGTGGGGAGGCTGCCCAGGTCAACTCCGGGGACATGCCCCCCACAAGGACACCCAGATGTGGCCATTTGGGTCTCCCACACCAGCCTGGTACAGGCACGTGCTCAGAAAGCAGGGATGGCGGCTCCAGCACGAGGCTCTGGCCGGCCCCCTGGGTCTGTCTACTCAGAATGGGGGTGCTGCCCCCAGCTGGGGGTGGGTGCATCAGGGAGGGTGGAGGGGCTGCCTCCCCTCCTCGGTGTGGGTGCAGCCCCCCTACCCAGCTCTGAACTCGGCAGCTAGGGTTCAACCGAGATCCCTGACGGCCGCCTTAGTCCCCCTTAGCCCCTAGTGCTCCCGCCCGTGGAGGCCCCATTAGGTTGGGAGGACTCGGCCACCGGGTAGGGACAGACCCAGAAGCCCAGGGACCCAGGGCTGGGGGCTGCCACCGCCTGGAATGGGCCTCCTGGGAGAGGGGTTCCAGCTCTCAGGTGCACCCCATTTCCTCCAGGCTGTGAAAATTCTACTAGAGGGAAGAGGCCAGTCGGCTCTCCCCCACTTCTCGTACCACCTGTGTTTAAACCATTTCGTTCATGCGCCGTATGTCCACGCTGAGAGCCCAGTCCACGGCTTGTGGCATAATCACGTACTGCGCGTTCACCACCACAGTCTCTGTGGGATACACTGGTTTCCGCCAAAGAAAAAGCCCCAGAACCCGTGTGTCCCCTTACTGACATCTGGCCTTGGTGTAGTGCCTCTGTTACACTTTGTGAAAGAACGTTACAATGTTAATGTTAACAGCTTATGTAATGTAACTTTAATTTACATTAATTGTATTTTTCGCATGTAACACGTTATCACTAACACCTTGTAGGGGTGGTGGCAGAACTTCATTCTCGTCCACGTAAGCACGCTCTTATATTTGTGCAATTAACCGCCATCATCGTCCCCTCTGGGTTTCACTGAGTTGTACGGTCCCAGTTTTTATCCTCTGGCTTTCCTTCTGGTGACACGCACGACTCTAGCTTTCCTCTTTCAACCGCACTCACACCCCACTTGGCTCACTGCGCTCACGGTGTAGTGCCACATCTCGCGGCACTGTCCTGTCCATTTCCAAACCTTTACAATGAACTTCTGAACATTCTGTGCTCCCTTATCACCACTTGCCCAGTCTCTGCCCACGTGCATCTCCTGGTAAGCTGTGCTCTCAAATTTAACTCTCAGAGTTTGCTCGTTATCGTTAGTTCGCATCAGCGAGACCGCACAGTATTTGTCCTTTTGTTTCTGGCTAGTCTCACTCGACACCATGTCCTAGAGTCCGGTCACCTCGCAGCGGTCCTCGCGGCTTCACTCCTTCCTGCAGCTGCACAGCATCCCATCGCACGTGTACCCCGGTTCTCCTGTCCACTCGTCACTCGAGGGACCCGTGGGCTGCCTCCATCCGCTGGCAGATAATGCCGAGAGCATCAGGGTGCAAATGCTCATTCACTCCCCGCTTTCTGTTCTCCCGAGCAGGCTCTGGTGTGGGGGTCGCAGATCTGTGTGCAACCCTCTGCTTAGCTCCCGCGGAACTGCGCGCCGTTCCCCAGAGGGCTGTGCCGCGCCCCTTCCCTACCCGCGTGAATAGTGCACTCCTCCTCCACCTCTGCTCCAGCACGTGTAGTTTCCTGCTCATATTTTTAAAGCAGTTTTATTCACACACCGCACAGTCCACCCTAAGTGAATAATCGTTGGCTGCTGGTGTTGTCACATGGTTATGCATTCACCACCACAGTCTATCAGGGAGCATTTCCATTTCATCTGGAAAGAAAGAAGAAAAGAAAAAAAATCCCACGCGCCTCCCTTGTGTCTTATTGACAGCTGGCTTTTAGTGCCTTTGTTACAATTAATGAAAGATTATTACAGTGTTGTTTCTAGGAAGTTGACTGTTTCATCTAAGTTTTCTAGTTTGTTAGCCTACGGTTGCTTATAGTATCCTCTCGTTGTCTCTTTTATTTCTTGGGGTTAGTAGTAATGTCCCCCCTTCCATTTCTGATTTTATTTATTTGCATCCTCTTTTTTTTCTTTGTTAGCCCAGCTAAGTGCCCATCGATTTTTATTGATTTTCTTGAAGAACCAACTTCTGGTTTTGTTGAGTCTCTCTATTGTTTGCATGTTCTCAAATTCATTTATTTCTGCTCTGATCTTTATTTCTTTCCTTCTGCTTGCTTTTGGGTTAGTCTGCTGTTCTTTTTCTAGTTCCTCCACATGAGCAGTTAAGTCCTCAATTTTTGTGCTTTCTTCTTTTTTTAATTTTTAAAATTTTTTAATTTTTAAAATTTTTTTATTGAGAAAAATCTTTACCCACATATTTTCTACACATGGTGCACAATCAGTGGCTCACAATATCATCACATAGTTGTGTATTCATCACAATGAACATTTTTTTAGAACATTTGCATCCCTCGAGAAAGAGAAATAAAAAGAAAAAACTCATACATACCATAACACCTTGCCCCTCCCTCTCATTGGCTTTCTTCTTTTTTAATATAGGCATTTAGAGCAGAACTGCCTTTGCACGTCCCATAAGCTTTGATATGTTTTCTCCTCACTTTCATTTGCCTCAAGATATTTACTGATTTTACTTGTAATTTCTTCCTTGACCCACTGGTTGCTTAAGAGTGTGTTATTGAACTTCCATTTCTTCATGAATTTTCCAGCCGTCTACCTTTTATTGATTCGCAGCTTCATTATGATCTGAGAAAATGTTCTCTATAATTTCGATCTTTTACAATTTATTGAGACCACTCTGTGACCCAGCAGGTGGTCTGTCCAGGAGAACGGCCCTTGAGTCCTGGGGAAGAGTGTGTGTCCTGCTATTGTGGGGTGTAGTGTTGTGTAAATGTCCATCATCATGTTACTCAGGATCTCTGTTTCTCGGTGGATCCTCTGTCTCTTTGTTCTATCCATTGATGAGAGTTGTGTCTTGAAATCTCCAGCTGTTACTGCAGAGGTGTCTGTTTCTCCTTTCAGCGTTGCCAATGTTTGCCTCATGTATTTTGGGGGACTCTGGCCTGGTGCATAAGTGTGTGATTATTATTTCTTCTTGATAAATTGTACCTTTTATTAATCCGCAGTGTCCTTTTTTGTCTCTTTCAACTGTTGTACATTTGAAGTCTAATTTGTCTAATATTAGTATAGCTACCCCCATTCTTTGCTGGTTGCTGTTTGCATGGAATATCTTTTTCCAACCTTTCACTTTCTTTTTTTTTTTTTTTTAATTTTCTTTTTTTTTTTGCATGGGCAGGCACCGGGAATCAAACCCGGGTCTCCGGCATGGCAGGCGAGAACTCTACCTGCTGAGCCACCATGGCCCACCCCCAACCTTTCACTTTCAACCCACTTTTGTCATTGGGTCTAAAGTGAGTTTCTTGTAGATGGCATATGGGTGGACCCCCGTCTGTTTTGTTTTGTTTTTTTATCCATTCTGCCAGTCTTTGTTTTTTGATTAGGAAGTTTAATCCATTAACATTCAATGTTATTAGTGTAGTGGCAATAATTTTTGAACTGTTTTGTCCTTTAGATTTTGTAAGTCATATCTTATTTTTCTCACTTTTTACCCGTTTAGTGACCCTTACTAATAATAATTTCTACACTCTCCTCCAGATTTCTCTCATCTTTTCCTATCAGCTTATAACCCTCCCTTTACTCTTTCTTGTAGGGCAGATTTTTGTTGATGATCTCTCTCAGAGCCTGTTTATCTGTAAATATCTTAAACTCTCCCTCAGTTTTGAAGAACAGTTTTGCCAGATATAGAATTCTTGGCTGGCTGTTTTTCTCTTTCAGTATCTTAAATACAGCATACTACTGCCTTCTCACCTTCATGGTTTCTGCTGAGAAACCCACACTTGGTCTTAAGCTTCCCTTGATGGGTCACTTTTCTCTTGCCACTATGAGAATCTTCTCTTTGTCTTTGACATTTGACAGTCTGATTAGTAAGTGTCTTGGTGTAGCTCTGTTTGGATCTATTCTGTTTGTGCCTCTTGGACCTGTAATTTGACATTTTTCACAAGAGTTGGGAAATTTGGGGTGATTATTTCCTCAATTATTCTTTCTACCCTTATCCCTTCTCTTTGTCTTCTGGGTCTCCTATTACACATATATTTGTGTGCTTCATGTTGTCATTCAATTCCATGAGACCCTACTCCATTTTTCCATTCCTTTCCCTATCTGTTCTTTCATGTGTATGATTTCAGATGTCTTGTCCTCTCGTTCACTAATCCTTTCTGCTGCCTCTTCAAATCTGCTGTGTGTTTTTCAATCTCCATTGTGTTTTTATCCTTTCTATTGTGCCTTTCATTCTCATAAGTTCTGTCATTTTATTTGCAAGATTCCAAGTTCTTCTTTATGGTTACCTCATGTATCTTTTTTATGCTCATCTCTTGTCACATTTTCTTCAAATCATTGAATTGATTTAGAAAATTTGTTTGAACATCTTTAATTAGTTGTTTCAACCTCTATGTGTCATCTGAAGTTTTAGTTTGAACTTTGGGCCGTATCTTCATGTTTCTTAGTATGACTTGTGATTTTTTTGCTGGTGTCTAGACATCTGATTTTCTTGATCTTTTTTTTCTGGAGATTGTTTTCTCTCTTTTATCTAGTGTTTTGTTGTTGTTGGTTGGCTTTGTGCTCTAACTGTTCTGTGACATTTATTTCAACTTATTCTAGACCTCAAGAATAGTTTCTGTTTAACTCATCAGAATTTTTTCAGCTCTTATTTTCCTATCAGCTTGTAGCATTCCCTTTACTGTTTCTTGTAGAGAAGATCTTTTGTTGATGGTCTCTCTCAGTGCCTGTTTATCTGTAAATATTTTAAGCTCACCCTCATTTCTGGTTCTTGCCTTGCATATATGGGAATGTTGAGATTATCTTTTTCTGAGTTTTTTCTTGTTTTCTTTCTCCTCCCTGTTCCTCCTGAGGGAATGTTGATCTTCTCTGTCTTTTATTTGCCTCTTATGTTTTATCACTCCTTTCATTGCCCCTAGTAACTCTTATATCAAGGGCTGATTGTGGGAGGATGGCCGCCTCAGGATCTTCCCCAGTTAGGTTTCCCCAGACTAGACAGACCAGAACTTGTGAAGTAGGTAAAGGTCAGTGTCAGGTTTCCCTGGGATGAAACCCAGCAGGGAGCAGGCATTCCTGGAAGGCTCCTAATTCTGGGTTTTTCCTGTCCTGCCCAGCAGGCGCTGCATGTCAGCCCACAGGCCTAAAGTGTCACTGCACCTCTAATTCTCAGCACACCCCGTGCCTGCCAGGGGCACAGCTGAGATGGAGGCTGAGGCTGAAGGTGGGTTTAAATGGTTCCTATTTTCCCAGCTCCTGGCACCTGAAATCTCTAAATAACAGCCTCTGCTTGTGCTGAGGCTTCCCCGCCCCCTTCTCTTGGGAGGAACTGCTCTTCAGCCCCCATTTCCTGCAGGTGGAAAAGTTACAGGACTCTCAAGCAGCTACACTTCCACCCCTGCCAGTGCTTGCTTTAGACAGGCTGGGCTCCAGTCTTTGTAGGTTGAAACTGTGGCTGATAATCCAGCCCCTGGGGTCTACATTCTCTGAATGAGAACCCCCACTTGCACTGGCCCTGCTCCCCCATTTCTTAGGGAGGGTATCCCCTTAGGGAACTATCTCCTCCACCTGATTAGTTACCTGTTTCTCATTCTACCCTACTCCTGCCCTTGCCTGGGACAGGGCTGAAAATGGAGAATGCTGGCTGATTTATTTCATGGGATGCTTAAAAAAAAAAAGCTATTGTCAGAGCTGGTCTTTCGCACCCCAGGTTTGCTAATCGAGAGCCAGAGTTGATTCCCGGCTCTGTATGCCCCTTTACTCGGGGCACAGCCCTTTCCAGCGATCTGAGCTCAGCCAACTCCAGAAGCTCCTGTTTTCATTTCCATGAGCCCTGCTTCCTCACTGCTGGGAGCAGAGCTGAAGCAGAATTCCTGGTTTCTTCTGGTTTACACTGTAGATTCGTCCATGCTCAGAGCTGGAATTCAACAGTCTGAATTCATTCATCAAGTCCAGGATGACTAATGTTGACTGGCTGTGACCCCCTTCCTTGCTCCTAGCAGAGAAGGCTCTGTTTCCTGCCAGCGAGAGACTTGGGGCCACTGCCTGCCAGGGAGGGAGGGGCCCAGCCCCCACAGTTGGAAGGACTTCCAGTCTTCACTGCCTTTTACCATTCTTACTCTTCCATGCATTCCCGGCTGGGGTGCAAAGGTCTCCGAGGTCCCCCAAACCATTGTTTCAGACAGTTTTGGCTCTTTACCTGTGCCCTGGAGGGAAGGAGCCCTACACCTCCCGACACTGCAATCATCTCCCACCCACATCTTCTATCGGAAAATTTGAACATAACACAAAGTTGAAAAACATTTCCAATGAGCACCCATGTGGCTCCTGACCTGGAAGCCCCCTGCTAATGCTGCCCAACCCCACCCGCCCGTTGGGCCACCTAGAAGCCCCCGCCGACTCATCCCAACCCCACCCGCCCGTCAGGCCAACTTTTTTTTTTTTTATGAACTTTTTTATTAATTAAAAAACTTAACAAAAGAACATTAAGATATCATTCCATTCTACATATACAATCAGTAATTCTTAATATTATCACATAGTTGCATATTCATCATTTCTTAGAATATTTGCATCGATTTAGAAAAAGAAATAAAAAGACATCAGAAAAAGAAATAAAACGATAATAGAGAAAAAAAGATTATACATACCATACCCC
>PVIY010056490.1:0-13283 GCA_004026745.1 Myrmecophaga tridactyla
ATGTTTCTTGAAGATGACTGTATAATGATATAGCTTTCACAATGTGACTGTGTGATTGTGAAAACCTTCTGTCTGATGCTCCTTTTATCTACCTTATCAACAGAAGAGTAAAACATATGGAATAAAGATGAATAATAGGGGGAACAAATGTTAAAATAAATTTAGATTGAAATGCTCGTGATTGGTGAGGAGTAGGGGTGGGGGGTATGGTATGTATGAGTTTTTTTCTGTTTTCTTTTTATTTCTTTTTCTGAACAGACGCAAATGTTCCAAGAAATTATCATGATGATGAATATGCAACTATGTGATGATATTGGGAATTACTGTTTATATATGTAGAACAGAATGATTAAAAGTTACAAATGTTTGCTTTTGCTTGTTGTTTTTTTGGTACTAAAAAAAATTTTTTAATTAAAAAAAAAAAAGATGTAATGGAGAGGCTGGACAGAACTACCTGAAAAGGTAGAGCTGTGTTCCAGTAGCCATGTTTCTTGAAAATGATTGTATAATGATATCGCTTTCACAATGTGACTGTGTGATTTGTGAAAACCTTGTGTTTGATGCTCCTTTTATCCACCTTATCAACAGATGAGTAAAACATATGGAGTAAAAATAAATAATAGGGGGCACAAATGTTAAAATAAATTTAGACTGAATTGCTAGTGATCAATGAAAGAGAGGGTTAAGGGGTATGGTATGTATGAAATATTTTCTCTTTTCATTTCTTTTTCTGAATTGATGCAAATGTTCTAAGAAATGATCATGATGATGAATATGCAACTATGTGATGATATTGCAAATTACTAATTATATATATAGAATGGAATGATCATAAGGGAAGAATGTTTGCATTTGTTTGTTGTTATTTTTTTTAATTCAAAAATTAATAAAAAAAAGAAAAAAAAAAGAAGGGCTGCTATTAAACAATCAGGAAACTATAAATGTTGGAGAGGATGTTGGAGAAACTGGGACACTTACGCACTGCTGGTGGGAATGTACAATGGTGCAGCCACTATGGAAGACTAGAGGTTTCTTAGGAAACTAAGTATCAACTTGCCCTATGTATGACTAAGCAATAACACTAATTGGTATATACCCAAAATAGCTGAAAGCAACAACACAGACATTTGCACACCGGTATTCATAGCAGCATCATTCACAATCGCCAAAAGATGGAAACAAACCAAATGTGCATCAACAGATGAGTGGATCAACAAAATGTGGCATATATATACAAGGGAATATTATGCAGCAGTAAAACAAAATGACATCCTGAAGCACATGACAAAATGGATGAGCCATGAGAATCTAATGCTGACTGAAATTAGCTGACACAAAAGGACAGATATTTTATGACTCCACTTTCATGACCAGCATAAAGGTATAATCAAGGGCTTATAATTCAGAATATAGGGGACTTAGAGATACACAGAACTTAGAGATGGGCGAACTGTTAGCTAATGGGGTTGGACTCCAATGTAAGGGAATAGGTAAGAGTGAAAGTGATTCCCTAGTGGGTCTAGAAGTAATATTACCATACTGAAGATGAACAAGATTGAAAGGGGTTGTATAGACTGATGTGTCCCACTGATTCACATTAGAAATAAGAATGAGCTCTTGTAAGAACTACTTCAAAGATATGACTCTTGTATAAAGAATGTTTAAGTCCAGGGCACGGGGGAAAACTGCTATTGCATGCTATGAGCTATGTTCAAAGGGAAAAACCATCAGCGCTACCACAACAGCAGCAGAAGTAAATAACGGGGTGAGGGACAAGAGTTAAGAAGAGGTTTAGATTTCCCATTTGGTGAGGGTGTATTTATTGGTTTTCTTTCTCTTGGGAATAATGAAATTATCTAAAATTGAGAATTTTGATGGACTGCGGCTTTGGGCCCTCTATATGATGCCCAATGAATGCAAGTGGCTGAAGGATGCACTGATGGAGAAGGAGAATGGTTGATGATGGTGTATACTTATGAACGAAGGCTGTCCCGCTACAAAAAGGAACAATGTCATGAGGCATGCAACTTTGTGAATGAACATGTGAGAATCTGTTGAGACAAAATAAGCCAGAAACACAAAAACAACAACACTATGGTCAGTCACCTTTAGAAAACGCTGATAAGAAAACAGAGGCCTAGATAGTAAGCTTTTAGTGCAGACACATTACGTCTGGAGTGGTGATTATTATTTCTGGATTTTGAGAGGCTGTTTTATATATATAACCTGATATTTAGAAATAAGAACGAAGCTGAACAGGTTGGGGTTAAAGTTATTCAAAACATAGGGGTAAGGAAGACAGTTCTATATTTTAGAACCATACATACTCTATGAGACCAATGGAAGAAAGGTTTACTTGATCTGGAAGTGAAATTTTTTGTAGTACATAATCTAATTCAACCTATCTGTATAGCTCATTTGAATAAGTGAAACACAGAGAGCACAGAATGAGAAAGTCCTTTAATTCTGTAAAGATTATCGTAATGCCTGGAAACATCCTAGAGTATACTAATCAGATAACCAAATAGTATCGGCAAAGTCCCCTGAGGGAGGGGAGAAAGACTATGGAACTATTAAACCTCACCATGAGGAAATTCCCTGATACTGTGCCAAACTTTAGGTTCACCCAAATCACTAGGCCATGCCCTCAATCATGAGGCTTACTCTTGTAAAGCTTAAGTAGGTAGCAGAGAAGCTTAGACTGCCTATAGGTATGCCTAAGAGTTACTTCTGGAGGACCTCTGTTGTTCCTCAGATGTGGCCTCAGTCTCTGTAAGCCCAACTCTGCAAGTGAAGTCATTGCCCTCCCCCCTACGTGGGACATGACATCCAGGGGTGAAAATCTCCTTGGCAATGTGGGAGAGGACTCTCAGCGATGAATCCAGACCTGGCACCATGCGATCAACAATTCCATCCTGACCAAATGGGAAAAAAGAAGTATAATTAACAAAGCATCAGTGGCAGAGAGAGTTCAAATAGAGTTGAGGGGCTACTCTGGAGTTTGCTCTTACGCAAGGTTCAGGCAGACCTTGGTATCTATCATAACCTGCCAACCCCCAACCAGGACTATTCCAGCCAATCCTAAAGAACACCTAGGGCAACTTATAAGATTCCCCAAGGGTTCCAGACACTAGAGTAACTTGCCAAAAACCTACAACCTCCAGATGGGTCCCTGGTCCAGTTAAGTCCTAAAACCTAGCTCAGCCTCTCCAGAATATCAGATAGTTCCATCTCCTTCCCCCATATTATTGACAGACCCTTCCAATATCAAAAATTTAGAATTGCCATAGCCCAAACAACCCTAATGAGAGGTTATAGAAAGATCAAAGGTGATGGTGAAATTGTACATAGAAGATAGGACTTAACAAATGAATATGAATGCTGAATCATTAAAATCTCTCTTTTAGTCTCTAGTACTTTAGAGCAGCTAGAAGTAAAAACCTAAATTTGTGAAATTGTAAACCATGTCAAAGTCTAAAATATGTTCTACAACTAATTGTGGTGCTGTGCTTGGAAATTTACAACTTTTTCGTATATATGTTATTGTTCACAAAAAAAGTCAATTGTGATGATAAAAAAGTATTTAAGCCCTCTAGCCTCCTATATTCTAGAGCAGCTAGAAGGAAAAATATGAGAGGATTGTATGGCAGCCCATGACAAACTCTGGGATCTATACTGTACCCACTTTTTGAAGAGTGCTTTGAAAACTATTGCTTCTTTATTTCTTTGCTTTGTATATATGTTATACTATACGATAAAAAAGTTTAAAAAAAAAAGATATTTACATGCAATGAAAACAACAGATCACCAAGCACCTCACAATGCAGAAAGATATAGCCCTGTCTAACAACCAAATTAAAACACCAGAGGAGGGCGGTACAAAAGGTGGCTCAGTATCAGAATTCTTGCTTGCCATGCAGGAGCCTCAGATTTGATTCCCGGTGCCTGCCTATGCAAAAAAAAAAAGAAGAAGAAGAAAAAGACTAAAACACCAGAGGAGAACCAGATGTTGGAACAACTAATCAAAGATGTTCATAGAACTCAACTTAATAAAATAAGCGGGATGGGAAATGACATAAAGGAGATCAAGAGGACACTAGAAGAGCATAAACAGGAATTTGAAAGAATAAATAGAAAAATAGTGAATATCGCAGAGATGAAAGACTCTGTTGACCAAATAAAAAGCATACCAGGGGCACACAAAGCAGATTTCAAGAGACAGAAGAAAGAATAAGGGAACTAGAGGACAGGATAACTGACTTTGAACCCTCAAAACAGCTAACAGCAAAAAAAAGATGGAAAAATTTGAATGCGATCTCAGGGAAATGATAGACAAAACACAGCACACAAATATAAGAATGACTGGTGTCCCAGAAGGAGAAGAGAGGAGTAAAGTGCTAGGAAGAGTAGTTGAGGATATAATGGGGGAAAACTTGCCAACCTTATAAAGGAAATGAAATATACAAGTCAAAGAAGCCCAACAAACTTCAAACAGAATAAATCCAAATAGGCCTTCCCCAAGGCACATACACTAATCAGTCTGTCAAATGTTGAAGTGAAGTAGAAAATTCTGAAAGCAGAAAAGAAAAACAATCTACTACATACAAAGGAAACCACTTAAGAATGAGTTCAGACTACTCAACTAGCACCACGGAGGCGAGAAGGCAGTGGTATGATATATTCAAGATCCTGAAAGAGAATGACTTCCAGCCAAGAACTGTGTACCCAGCCAAACTGTCTTTCAAAACTGAGGGAAAGATTAAAGTTTTCACAGACAGACAAGTCCTGAAAGAATCTGTCAATAAGAGACTAGCCCTACAAAAAATACTAAAGGGAATTTTGCCAACTGAAAATAAAAGACAAGAGAGGGAGGTCAGAAGGAAGGCACAGAATTGAAGAGTACCAGTAAGAGTAACTTAAAGGATAAAAAGAGAAAGAGAAAAAAGAATATGTAGATCTGACAAAACCCAAAAGATAAGATGGTGGATTTAAGAAACACCTTTTCAGTAATAACTTTGAATATTGATGGACTAAATTTACCAATTAAAAGATACAGATTGGCAGAGTGGATTAAGAAACATAATCCAGCTCTATGCTGTTTACGAGAGACTCATCTTAGACACAAGGATACAAATAGATTGAAAGTCAAAGGATGGAAAAAGTTTTTCTATGCAAAGTTGTAACCAAAAGAAAGCAGGAGTAGCTATACTAATATCGGACAAAATAAACTTAAATGTAAAGAAATCATAAGAGCAAAAAAGGACACTATATACTAATTAAAGGGTCAATTCACCAAGAAGATATAACAATCACACACATTTATGCTCCCAATCAAGGTTCTCCAAAGTACATGAGACAGACATTGACAAAACTGTAGTAGTAGGAGACTTCAATACACCACTCTCCTCTATAGATAGAACAACCAGACAGAAGGTCAACAAAGAGAGAAGTTAAATAACACGTATTTCTTTGCTTTGTATATATGTTATACTACACAATTAAAAAGTTAAAATAAGTAAGGAACTAAAAAAAATTATGCTTCAGAGAATAATCAGGAAAAAATTGCTCAAGGAGACAAAGTAAAATACAGAGAAAGCATTAAAGGACATCAGGAAAGCAATAAATGAGAAATATGAGGAACCTGGTAAAAAGAAATTCTGAAAAGGATCCAAAGAGAAATAGCAGACGTGAAGACGACAGTAACTGAAATGAAAAATTCCCAGGAAGATTTCAACAGCAGATTGGAGCTGGAAGAAGAAAGAACAAATAAACTCAAAAACAAGACTACTGAAATGAGTTGGAATGAGGAGAAGAAAAGAGCATTACAAAAAGTGAAAATAGATTGAGACACCTCTGGGATACCATCAAGTTTACCAATAAACACATTATGGGACTCACAAAAGGAAAAAAAAAGAAAGGGGGAAAAGGAATATTCAAAGAAATAATGACAGAGAACTTCCCAAACTTGGCAAAAGAGGTGAATATACACACCCAAGAAGCCCACAGAACACCAAACAGAATAAACATGAAGAAAAATAATACCCCATCATACACTGATCATATTATCAAATACAAAGGGCAATGGAAGAGTTCTGAAAGCAGGAAGGATCTTACCCATAACCACCTACTTCCCCCACTGTGATGTTCGTGGACTGATTTCCACTCTTATTTCCTGGGCCAAGTATCCCATCTTTAGATTCTGAACATTCATGTCATGCTTTGCATGCCCCAGCATGTTACACAGAACTCCTTTAACTGCTCCCACATGAGGGCTTTATCAAGAGCTTCAAAGGAACACTGAAACAGCATAGTATGAATAACATCTGCAGAATTCACTAGGAGAGCTGACCACCAACCACCTGCTACACTACAGAAAGGATCACCACTCCCTATTCTCAGGAACAGGAGTAAATTCAAATAAAAGCAGCCCTGCCATGGCATTCTTAAGTATCCAAGAATCCCACCCATTTGTAGGCAAACTCAGTGTACTAAGACACTGATCCGCATAGTTAAGACTCAACTAAAAGTGTTTCTTCTTTAGTTAGTTTCAGGAGCTTGGGAGCCATAGAACATATTCCTTTTGGCTCCACCAAAGTTGTAAAATGGAGAAAAAACATTACAGAGAACACTGAGGAACCAAGAAATTTTCTCTTCTGTAAAAGTGGCAACCTAACCTACATGGTGTTTCTTTTTAAGTATTAAATAGGAAAGTGGTTACATCTCAGAGAAAACCTGTAGATATCCTTTTTTATGTATAAGGTTAAAAAATAAATCTTTGAACCAGGGGTGGCAAATTGGCTAGAATCAGCTCACAGACATGCTTTTTAGCCTGCAAAATCCAGAAAAAATACTAATGGTTAATGGGAAAATACCACCAGGCATTTTCATTAAAATCAGAAAGAAAAAAAGGGTATTTGTTATTACATAATACTTTTCTGGATAGGCTAGTCAAGGCATTGAAACAAGTGACTGAGCATAAATATTAAAAACAAGGAAAGCAATTGTTTTCATCATTTGCAAATGACATGACTGTTATACTTGGAAAATTGAAAAGAATTGATAGGAAAGCATGAGAAAAAGTAAGACATTTAGGTAATGTGTATGAAAACCACAATACCAGTCCAGTGACTCTCCTTTATAAAGACAGTAGCTAATTAGAAAATGTTAAATAATAAGCAAAAAATGCCACTCACAATAGAGAGAAAGATTTACTATCTGTTATTAAATTTAACAAGAAATACATAGGACCTATTTGAAGACAATTATTGATGTTAATTATTCAAAAACTAACATAAAATTCAAAATTTTCCCAAAATACTAGAAAAATTTTCAATTATAAAACAGGGAAATTATACAACTTCTCCTCACTGTCAAAATTTTTCTGTATTCCCTAGGACAACAGATCTGTTCATAGCTCTGCATTTAGCAGCTCAGAATTCCTTACTTTTCTTAGAACCAAAGTTAAATCTTGGTAGCCCTGTGGGTAGAGAAGAGGAAGGAAAGGAAATCTCGATAGCTCTATGCTGATATAATGGGAAGTATCTTATTATTTGCTAGAGTCACATGGTCAGTTTCTTGGTTGCATTTAAAAATCAATGGATTTAAACAAAAAAATAAAAGAAAAAAATTTAAAAAATAAAAATCAACAGATTAACAACAATTTATATGGAAACTGAATGGATTAAGGGATTAAGGAACTAAAGTCCAAAGACTTCCTCTCTATTCTTAACCTAACAGATATCCATACAGACAATGACTTGTTGAAAGGAAATGGACATGAGATAACTATGTGAGGAGATTTAGGGACATCCTCCATTCCATGTTACTCTGGATGTTACTGCTCACAGTATTAAAAGGAATGAAGATATAGTACAATGGAGTTCAGAATTGTCAGATTTGGACAGTCAAATGAAAGTTGTCTACAGGCTATCTGCCCAGAATCACTATCTCCTATGAAACAGTAAAGGGGAACTGAGAAACAGAGATAGCACCATGTTTACATTTAGATAGAGACTTTCATGTGGGTTGACTACTTCAGCTAAGGTTTATACTGATTAAGAGTCTCTGACCTCAAAAGACTTGCAGAATTTGGAACAAGCAGTGATGATGATTGCACATCATTGTCAATATACTAAATGTCAATGAATTATTAATTAAAATGGTTACTTCTTTATGTGAATTTCACCTCAATAATTACAAAAAAAAAAAAAGACGGGAAAGATCTAGCTGATTGACAATAAACTATCAAGAAGTAAATTTCAAGACATCAAGTCTTATAAATCACTTTCAAAATATTCTAGGAAACTAGAGAAAATGAAGCCATTGAAATAATAACCGAAAAGCTAAGGCAAATCTTAGAACTATGGAAAACATTATAGAAAATGAAAACTGAACACTGAGTGAATAATCACTCACTTTGGTACTAAGATGTGGGTTTGTGTCTTGACTTTGCCTTTGACTAGCTGTGTAATCTTGGTGATTCGGAATTCTGAAACACTTATTGAAAATTCTGATTTTTATATCTAAATAATTATCTATATATGTTTAAAAAGAATCTCCTAGTTAACAGAATATAATTGGAGACACTGGTTATATAACCAAGGCTTTGAATGGAATGATTATTTGAAAATGATGGTCATTTAATCAGACATGACCAGAGACTTTTAAAGAACTAAAGTTGACTTCATGGAGCCAATGCTTACAAAATCCTCTGGAAAAGAAAATGGGCCTGAGAGCTCTAGGGTTCCCAGCCTTTCAGGATAGTTAAGAAAAATCTGGTGTTGAGTTCTTAGCTTGGCCTCATAGCTTTGAAAGACTTAAAAAAAAAAGTCGAATCTGAGGTTCCTTATGAAAACTATCATCAAAGCAAATTTAAAAAGCCCTATATGGTAAATCATCATTCTTATTCACCTATGTAAATATCAGGCCAAATCTAATGAACCAGTCTATTTTATGATCATAAATAATCTTTCTGGGGTTATCTATGATCAAAAGCAGTGTGACCATAGAGAGAAATTTTGTGTTTTAATAGAAAACTATAGCAAACTCCTATGGGTCATCAGATTCTGCTCCTGTTCACTGCTTGAGCTATTTGGCATGTCTTTTGTAAACTGCAGGTAACTGCATGGTTTTGTTACCTACCTATAAACTGGACTGGATCCTGTGATACTGCAAATATCGTCTAACCTTAATGCCAGTGAGACAACTAACAGGATCTTTTGTACACTAGACTCAGATCAACGAAAGAGGTATAATACACTCAATCCCTTGATCTACCGTAATACAGATTTCTGCTCTTTCACGTGCACCATCATACTTTCCCTATATATATATGACCTAAAGTGAGTAGTCAAAATATACCAAAGATTATGAAACAAATTTTTAACACCACCCACAATGCTGTAAAGGCCAGCAAGGCTGGAGATGATGTGACCATTTAGCATTAGTGGTCTTGTAAAACAGATGGAGTCTGGTTACCCTAATTGCCATTAAACAACGTTGCTTTTATGCTAATAACTTCAGCACAGTGACAAATAATCTAAATTTTTAAAAGACCAAGTTAAGCTATTTCATGATGTCAGCCTCAAACATTTCAATGGACAGGCTTATTTCCTGACCTAGGTTCTTGCTTAATAGTATATGGGCACAACTAGCACACTTATGGATTTATGCTTTTAATTGTGATCATCAGTTTGTTTCTATTTCTTGTTGCACAAAGTATGCTTCAAGATTCTGTTCAAAATCTTGTCACCATCAAGACAGATGGTTGTTCTTAAGATATCTAATCAAAAGGAAAATGAGACAGATATTGAACTGTCTCTAGTGGACCAAGACTAGAAATGAAAGTAAAAATAATAGACACTGACTTCCAGGAAGTTGGCAGAATAGGATAAGTCGAGTTCACCCCTACTCCAAAAGAACAGTGAGAGAAGGGCCAGAAAAAAGACCAGAAGAGCAATTCCAGGGTTTAAGTGACTAGAGGGTCTTCTATACCACACAGGGAGGCCCTGGTTGAAAAATGCAGAACTCAGATGCAGAGAAACAGCCTAGCACATGCATTTCCAGAAGAGGCCCAGAGCGGTCAGAAGTGCATGGACAAGAGACAGGAAGACAGGGAGACAGAGACAAGGAGGTAAGCCAAGCCACGTTCCTTGAACACTCTACCCTCATATGTATCGCCCAGCCTGTGACCCGTGACTCCTACCACATGCAACTAACCTAAACCCGGACACCCTCGCCCCCACCGAGATCCAAGCACCCCAGCCCCTAATCCCCCTCACCGCAAATCCACACCCCAACCCCCCACCCTGCACACGCAAGCCTGTTCCATCCCAACCCACCTCTCCCGCACAAGTACACAGTCTTACCCCGACCCTTCAGAGACATGCCCCTTGATCCCCATTTCTCCCCTCCCTCTCTCCCCTGCAGGCAGTCACCAGTGAATTCAGGCTGCATGTGCTCACCTTCATACCCAGGCCACAACTGCACCAAGCCCAAAAAGCCGGTCAACCCTGCCCAGCACCCCCGACCCTGAACTCTGTGCATACACTTATCAGAATCACGACCCCTCCACTGAAGTGTGCATGTGCATGCCTCACTCACACCACACCCTTCAGGTCTGGCCAAGCACTGACCTGTACATCTGGACCACAGCCGTTACCAAGCCACACAGGCACAATCCCACATCCCAGACCTGTACACACCAGGGCACTGCCCCCAAGATCCACACAAGTGGGGGGCCTTGCCCTACAGGTCCCATACTGGCACAACCATATCCTCTCCACTGGGAACCCACATATCCCTGCATGGACCTCTTGACCCCTGCACCACAAACCACTGACCTGTGCACGTGCACACCTTGGCCCACCCCAGGGGACAAGTGCCCTTCTCCCACACCTGGTAGGTGCTCTCAGGCACATCCGTGCCACATAGCCTCTGCCATGCAGAAACGGGCACCCTCATCCCAACCCAAGCCTGTACATGCGAACCCGCACTAGAGCCCCACCACCTGTGATCACCCACCCCTAACACACATCCCATAACCTCTGTGACCTGTGCCCCACCCCCACACACTGACGCATCCGCACCCAGGCCTCCCTGGGCCCCACACGCTCGTCAAGGACACAACCACGCCCCAACCACTGACTTCAGTGCTCTCTACCCCACACCCTCACACCTACCACCCACACATTTCACGCAACCACCCGCATTCTGCCACATACCAGCCCCAGCACATCTGCTCTGCCTGCCCCATCCTCCTCCTGCCACATTCTACCTCTGTGTCCCCAACGTCATACCCTGCTCGTGTGCACTAAGAACTGCCTGAGCTGCACCTCACCCCCAAGGGCCCCATACCACACGTCCACAACTCCATGACCCCCACCCCACACTCACAGGCACAGCATAGACTCCCCGACCTGCACAGCAAATTGTCACTGCACTGTTGTGCTCCTCTCCAAGCCCACATTCTGCTCCATACCTGTCCCACAAAAATGAAGCTTTAGACCACTAAAGGAAATCAACATCCAAAGTAACCCCTATCAAGATATTTACATGCCATGAAGACAACAGAAGATCATTAACCACATAAAGATGCAGACAAATATAGCCCACCCTAATGACCAAATTAAAACACCAGAGGAGACACAAACAACTAATCAAAGATGTTCACATAACTTTATTAAATAAAATCAGTGTTGATGACTAATGACATAAAGGAGATCAAGAAGACACTAGAAGAGCATAAAGAAGAATTTGAAAAAATACAAAAATAGCAGGTATCACAGAGATTAAAGATTGTGCACACCAAATAAAAAATATACTAGAGACACACAACACCAGATTTGAAGAGACAGAAGAAATAATAAGCAAACTAGGACAGGATAACTGATTTTGAACACGCAAAAGAGCAAATGACAAAAAAGATGGAAAAATTTGAATTGGATCTCAGGAAAACAACGGAACAAACAAAGCACACAATTGTAAGAACCATCAGTGTCCCAGAAGAAGAGAAGAGAAGATTAAAGGACTAGGAACATTAGGGGAGGATATAATAGGGGAAAATTTTCCAACCTATATAAAAGACATAAATAATGCAAATCAAAGAAGCCCAATGAACTCTAAATATAATAAATCCAAATAGGCCTTCCCCAAGACACATACTAATTCGTCTGTCAAATGTTGAAGACAAGTAGAAAATCCAGAAAGTGGCAAGAGAAAAACAATCTACTAAATACAAGGAAAAGCACACAAGACTGAGTTCGGACTAGTCAACTGGCACTATGGAGGAGAGAAGGCAGTGGTATGATATATTTAAGATCCTGAAAGAGAAAGACTTCCAGCCAAGAAGTTTGTACCCAGCCAAACTGTCTTCAAAACTGAGGGAGAGATTAAAATGTTCCCATAAAAACAAAGGCTGAGAGGATATGTCAACAACGGATAAGCTCGATAAGAAATACTAAAGGGGGAGTTTTGCCGGTGGATATAAAAAGACAGGAGAGGAAAGTCTGGAGAAGGGCACAGAATTGAAGAGTAGCACTAAAGGTAACCTGAAGGATAAAAAGAGAAAGAGGGAAAAGAATATATAAATCTAACAAAATCCAAATAGGGGATGGGAGCAAGATGGCAGCTTAGTGAGGTGGAGAACTTAGTTCATCCTCCAGAGCAGCTAGTAAATAGGCAGGAACAGTACAGAACAACTGCTGTGGCTACATCAGCAACTGGACACATAGTATGCCCCAGTCCGGACAAGCTGGACCAGCTAAAGCCCCACACAGAACTGTAAGTCCTGCAAGTCACGGAAACAGGTACCCTTCCCTGACAGCTGCAGCAGGTTGATTCCCCAAGGGGAAAGGAAACAGACTTTACTAGCAGCAAGGGCTAAGCTCAACCAAGCTCTACTTGCAGAATTAATTAACAAATTACGACTAGTGAAAACAGGCCTCCAGCACAAAGAAACTTAGAATGAGTGTTAAAGGTACTAGGAATTGTGCGATGGGGGGGGGGGGGGACAACAAAAAAAAACCTAGAGGCTTTTTGAGTCGGACAGCACAATATACTGCAAAAGGGCTGGACCCAGGGTTCTGGGAAGATGGCTGAACAGGACAGGTCAAGTTCACCCCTACTCCAAGGAACAGCTACAGAAGGGATGGAAAGGCCACTGAGATGGTGTCTCCAAGGTGTAAGTGACCAGGAGGTTCTTCTATACCACACAGTTATAAAAGATTAAGAATTGAGACACAGAGAACCAGAAACCAACCAGCTGGTGGAAAGAGCCTGATGTG
>PVIY010056491.1:0-13293 GCA_004026745.1 Myrmecophaga tridactyla
CAAGAGAACCTCTTTTGTTGCTCAGATGTGGCCTCTCTCTCCAGCCAACACAGCAAGCAGACTCACCACCCTCCCCCTGTCTATGTGGGACATGACTACCAGGGGTGTGGATCTTCCTGGCAGCATGGGACAGAAATCCCAGAATGAGCTGAGATTCAGCATCAAGGGATTGAGAAAAACTCTAGAATGAGCTGAGACCTAGCATCAAGGGATTGAGAAAACCTTCTCGACCAAAAGGGGCAAGAGTGAAATGAGACAAAGTGTCAATGGCTGAGAGATTCCAAACAGAGTTGAGAGGTTATCCTGGAGGTTATTCTTATGCATTAAGTAGATATAACCTTGTTATCCAAGAAGTAATGGGGAGGCTGGAGGGAAATGCCTGAAAATGTAGAGCTGGTTCCAGTAGCCATGTTTCTTGATGATGATTGTATAATGATATAGCTTTCACAATGTGACTGTGTGATTGTGAAAACCTTGTGTCTGATGCTCCTTTTATCTACCTTGTCAACAGATGAGAGGAACATATGGAATAAAAATAAATAATAGGGGGAACAAATGTTAAAATAAATTTAGTTTGAAATGCTAGTGATAAATGAAAGGGATCAGTAAGGGGTATGGCCTGTAAAATTTTTTTTTCTGTTTGTTATATTTTTCTGTTGTCTTTTTATTTCTTTTTTCTGAATTGATGCTAATGTTCTGGGAAATGATCATGATGATGAATATGCAACTATGTGATGATATTGTGAATTGCTGAGTGTACGTGTTGGGAATGTTTGTGATTCTTGTAATTTTTTTAATTAATAAAAAATTAAAAATATATATTAATTACCATCTATTTTCAGCACCCTGCAGTAATGACATTCCTTTGTTCTTCCTCATGCAGAAACATTTTAAAAATTTTTACATTTAGTCACTATCATTATACACTCTAGGCATTCCTAGATTACACCATCTCAGTCTTCATCTTCTGTCTTTTTTTTTTATTTCATTTGTGCCCCCAGCCCTCCTCCCTCTATCATTCTCACATTCAGCTTTATTCAGTGTACTAACATTATTGTTTTACAGTTAGGTAGTATTGTGCTATCCATTTCTGAGTTTTTACATTCAGTCCTGTTGCACAATCTGTATCCCTTCAGCTCCAATTACCCAATATCTTACCCTATTTCTATCTCCTGATGGTCTCTGTTACCAACAAAACTCTCCAAGTTTATTCACTAATGTTAGTTCATATCAGTGAGACCATACAGTATTTGTCCTTTTGTTTCTGGCTAAGCTCACTCAGCATAATGTCCTTAAGGTCCATCCATGTTGTTACATACTTCATAACTTTATTCTGTCTTACAGCTGCATCATATTCCATCATATGTATATATACAACAGTTTGTTTAGCCACTCATCTGTTCATGGATAGTTTTAATATCTTCTAGATTTTTAGGAAGATTTTTGGCCTTCCTTACAAATGCAACAAGACAGGAATTCAAGGGTGATGCACTCTTTACAGGTCAGGTCTGTGCTTCCTTCATCCTGCTTGTCCATCTTCTCCCTTCTCTGCCCAACATCACCATCCACATCTCAGGCCCTGAGAGCTGCCTTCCTCTCCAGCCTCTCTCTGCTTCAGAGGCTTGACTTCCGCTGGAAATGGGGAGGCAGACAAATGTCTCTGCTTAAGCTGCCCACCTCCTCAGAAACATCACCTGTTCTTACAATCACTGAAAAACCTGCTTCACTAGCCTCATCAAAGGAAAAAAAGGAAACCCTTACCCATTTCCAGCTATTACAACACATATGTGGTTACACATTTTTTTGCAGGATTTTTGCCCAGACTTTTATGCAATATGCTTACTAAGAACAAAAACAACATACAGAACTAAGAAACTTGAAAGGAAGAATAGTAATGTAATAGAAATAGAATTTAATGCTGGTGCATAAGTTTATAAGTGAGGGAGTGAGTTTGAATAGGTGAATGAGAGGATTATTCGAGACTGGGCAGAGGGATGTTATTGTTTAATATTAAATGAAAATATTCATGGTGCTATTTATATTTTTATTTTATTTATGACTTTCCAATTTTTATGTATTTATATTATTATAATTATTATTTATATTTATATATTTATGAACCTCAGCCAGTGTCTCCTGACAAGTCACTGTGGTGTTCCATGCTGGGCTTACTGGATACAGGGGGCCAAATGCTGTGGCCATGCAGACTCCTTTACTCTCTACTCCCAGGGTAGGAGGAGCAGGAACAGCTGAATTTTTGCAGACAGCGAGGAGCTAAAAAGGCATTTATCCTTTCCCACCTACACCAAAACGTTCCAGGCAGGTGTTCTCATACTCCAGTCAATCTCAGCTTACTTCATGTCTTCTTCAGTTACTATCATCAGCAAACTTAAGACTTGGGGTAGGGGAGGAAGCTCATATTTTTTTTAAAAAGGAAGCCCTTTGCATTAGAAAGACTTTGTTCAGCTCTGTTACACTGGCCCTTCCTGTACCACACACACACAGCTTTGGAAACTGTCTCCAGCCACATTAACAGAGCATACCCCTTGTTAGATTGATGACCTCCAACTCTCCCCCTTGCGGTAGAGAGGCAAACGGTATAACTTTGAGAAAAAGAAGTATCCAGGGTTGTTAGTGTGTACTGAACTTTAAAATGTTAAATTACGGTGAAAATTTTTTTTTGGAAAAGAAACGATCTTCAAAATTGTGCTGCATAGTAGAGTTAATGGAGCCCATATGTCGTCTACTAAAACTTACAAAAACAAACCAAAAACAATACTTTAGCGCCTGCCAGGTTGAAATGTGATCTATTTCTTAATATTCACTCAACCCAAAGCAAATGCTTCACTATGGTAATGATTCCAAAGTTGCAGCCAGAACTCGGTGGTAAACAACAGACCTCAAACCCAGGGGGTTTATGTTCTAATTCTAGCTCTGGGAAAGTCACTTGATCTCGTGGTTCCTTCTCAATTTTCTTAGCTCTAAAATGGGAACATCAGCACTCACCAGTTCTTTACGAGATGTACTAAAATGATTGTAAAGCACTTTACAAATGTTTAGTAACTTATGCTCTTTTCATAATTTGCCTTTAGAATATCCTGCTCCCTTATTATCCATTCAGTGGTATGGAAATAAGCTAAGACAACCCAAAAGAAAACAAACAGAGACTTTTTATTCGGAGCCTTGCTATGGCAAGGGAGTCACCCACCGTCACATGTGCCATTGCAGAGACTCAAAGGCAGGCAGAGGTGTGGCAGAGGTTTGTTGTGAAAAAAAGAGAAGGTCTCAGGTGTGTCCTGAATAGACAAAAGGACAGAGCCGGAAGGTGGCAGGGGAGTACATGGAAGTGGGGTAACCTGTGATTGGCTTGAAGAGCATATTTGGCTTTCTATGGTTGGCCCTGAAGTGGAAGTGAGAAAGTGATACTAAAGCACCCCGAGAGTTCCCCGAGAGGTCGAGACCTCAACCAGGGGCTGATGCTGTGAAGGTTCTTGTCTCAGCCACAGGAAAGAATTCAAGGACTCGTCAGTGTGTACAGCCAAAAGGGTTAATGCTTAGTGAAAAGTACACGCTTGAGGGAGGTGAGCATGAGCGTTCTCCAAAGGAGGGGCAACCCTTGGAGGTGGGGATCCTTGCATTATGAGGACGTGGAGGACCCTTCCTCCTCTGGTTATGCTAATAAGAGATGGCTGACCTGCACTTTCTTGGTTGTTTTGGGACGCCGACCTGAATGAGGGCTAGTTGTGCGAGGGCTAGGTGTGGGTGCCCCAAAAGGAACTTCTTGTTATGGGTCTTAGGGTCACATCCCCCTCTCTCCTTCCCTATCCACCTGCCTCAAAAGGTCGTAAATGTCAGGGAACCTTGTGGTTATGGACCAGTCCTGGCCATTTTAGGCCAGTTGCTGGAGAAGTTCTGTTGCAATAGAAGCTGACCACTGTCCTTTTGTCTATTCAGTCTCTCAGTGGAAAATAAAAAATAGGAGGGGTCTGACCACTCCAGGGGACAACCAAGCATCTGTCTGGTAGCCTGGGGCGTAATCTTGATTTTTTTATACCTTTTAACTACCTTTAGAAGCAGCAAATCTAGCAGATAGACTGCTGAACCAATAATTCCCACTCTCCTTAATCAATGGGGACACTAGACCAGCAGTCAGAACAAGTAGGTTCAGGATTTGATTCTTTCATACCTTTGGGTCCTAAGACCCATATGTCCTAAGACAAATCACAAAACTTCCCAGGGCTCATTTTCCTCAGGAATAGACTGAGAATACCATCTGTCCAGCCCATCTCATTGTTTGGTTTTGAGGATAAGTGACTTAAGGTCTGTAAAACCCTACGAAGCAGGCATTTGAGAAAGCCTGTTAGAGGTGTGATAAGGAAGAATATGCCATAAGCCTTTGATGTTCCACCCAGGCAGTGGAGTCTTGAAAAGTTTCCCCATGTCCCACAGGGACTCTTTCTGACCTCTCCCTTCACCAAGGCTGACTCCTTCTGACGCCTCGGCACTTCCATTTTCCATCTCACTGAATGGGTCCTCCAGAAATCTGGGAATTTCTCTGCAGGAAAACTGCATCCTTGACTTCTACCTCTCATTATTAATTCATTCATATAACTTTAATGCAATTTTATTGAGATATATATATATATATATTCACATACTATATAATCATCCAAATTATACAATCAATGGTTCATAGTATCATATAGTTGTGCATTCATCACAATCAACTTTTGAACATTTCCATTATTCCAAAAAAAAGTGAAAATAAAAGTGAAGAAGAACACCCAAGGGTGGTGCAATGGTGGCTTAGTGGCAGAATTCTCTCCTGCCATATTGGAGACCTGGGTTCAATTCCCAGAGCCTGCCCATGCAAAAATAATAATAATGCCCAAAACATCCCATACCTCTCCCCCTCTATTATTTAATTTTTTTTGGTCTTTTGTTTTTCTTACTCATCTGTCCATACACTGGATAAAGGGAATGTCAGTCACAAGATTTTCAAATCAAATGATCAAACCTTAAAAGCTCTATAATTATTCAATCATCTTAAAAAATCAAGACTATTGGATTACAGTTCAAGAGTTTCAGGTATTTCCCTCTAGCTACTTCAATACAAAAAACTGAAAAAGGATGTCTATATACTGCATAAGAATCTCAACTGTATATGAAAACTTTCAGCCACTGGAACTTTTTGTTTCATTTCTCTTCCCCTTTTTGGTTAAGAAAGCTTTCTCGTTCCCATGATGCTAGGTCCAGGCTCATCCCCAGGGATCCTGTCCCACATTGCCAGGAAGATTTACACCCCTGTGAGTCATGTCCCATGTACTGGGGAGGGCAGTGAGCTCACCTGCAGAGTTGGCTTAGAGAGAAAGAGGCCAAATCTGAGCAAGGAAAGAGGTTCTCTGGGGGTGACACTTAGGCATAATCCTAAGTAGGTTTAGCTTCTCTTTTGCAGGAATAAGTTTCATAAGGGCAAGCCCCAAGATTGAGGGCCGAGGCCATCAAATTGGCAGCCCTCAATGACTGTGAGAATATCAGGTCTCCCTCAGGTGAGGAAGTTTAATATTTCCACGTTTTTCCCCTGTCCCTCAAGGGAGCTTTGCAAAAACTTTTTAATCTTCTGCCCAGATTACTCTGGGATATATCAGGGCATCACACCAATCTGTTCAAACCAACAAGATCTCACTCCCTATTCACGGTTCCATGTAATTATGGTGTTCAAGTAAGCTGACCATACAAATTGAACTAGATAGTGTGCTACCGAAAATATAAATTTTGCACCAAATAAACATCTTTTTCTTTGGTCTCCCACAGAAGTTGAAGTTTTTAAAATACAGTCAATATCCATCCCTTCTCAACATAAAACATGAAACAACATGAAAAAGTCAGAACAGGCATTGCCTAAAGGATCCCTATAGATTGGGAAAAGGATCAAAGAAAAAGGAGGCAGTATAATAGAGAAAATAGGATTTAACAAAAGAGTATGCCTGCTAAATCACTATACTGATATTTCTTCTAGCCACCAGTGTTTTGGAGCAGCTGGAAGGAAAAAATCTGCAATAGTGGAATGGCAACACATACTAAACTCTGAAATCTGTTCTGTAACTACTTGCTGAAGTATCCTTTGAAAAGTATTGCTTTCTCTTTCTTTTATTTGTGTGTGTGTGTGTATATATATATATATATATATATATATTTCACAACAAAAAACTTTTGAAAACACAGTCAATATCATCCTCTGCCCTTTAGTCTGTTTTACCTTAGTGCTACCTGGATCACCTTCATTCATATGTCTAATTGAAATCTGATCACTTTTTTCAGTGTTTTTAACAGTTGCTTTCTCGGGTAATGCTGATTTTGTAGCTGCAGAACTCTAGTTCTGAGTCTCAGGTGTCACATAGAAACTTGAAGTTCCAGGTTATACACAAAGAGCTCAACATCTCAGAATTCAGAAATAACAGTTACAACTCCAGAATAGATGTGACTGCTGTAAGAGTTTATAATCTAGGACCCTTTACAATAGGCCTTCACCTGATAACCTGTGCTCTTGGATTCAATTCTCAGAGTTTGCACATTACAGTTAGTCCATGTTAGTGAGGCATCATAATGTTTGTCTTTTTGTTCCTGGCTTATTTCACTTAACATACTGTCCTCAAATTTCATTCATCTAGTTCCCTTCCTCCATTCATATAATTTAAAAAATGTGTGGTGAGCAAATAATAGGTGTTAGGCAGACTTCTGGGTCCTGAAAATTTAGCAGTGAACGAACTAAGAAAAGCTTTAGTCTCAAATAGCTTATAATCAGGGTGCAAAGAGGCAATAAAAAAGGATGTGAGTGAGAAAAATTCACATAATGGCACATGCTACGAAGAGAATTAAAAAGGGAAAGAGAATAATGAAGATTGGGAGACCAGAGAGAGAAGATCATACTTGAGCAGAGCTTTGCCTGATGGAAAAGGAGGAAAACTCGTGCAGGCCTGAGTCAGGGCAGATAGCACAGAAAGCGCAGAGTCCTATCTGACATGGCCTTAGCAGGTTTGAGGAACCCAAAGAGGCCAGCGTGACTGAAGCCAGGACTTTGTGTGTGTGTGTGTGTGTGTGTGTGTGTACGTTTAGTTTTGTTGTAACAAAGCAACTTGGACACCTTTAACGTTTAAAACTGAGCATCCTCTTTCCTTTCCAGTGAAATAAAAAGAAAATTTAAAAATAAACAGGAACAAAATTACAATAGAGAATGTGAATTCCAAATAAGATCCTACAGGTTCTGCTGATTCTTCTGTGTGGCAGGGCTCAAGTCATCATTAGGAGACACTTTTATTTATACTTTTTTTTAAATAATCACAATTGAATTTTTTTAATTTTTTTGAGAAATTGCTTTTACAAAAAAGCAATAAATTTCAAAGCCCATCACAACAATCAATTGTAGAACAGAGTTTAGGGTTTGATTTTGGTTACATTTCCACAATTTCAGGTTTTTACTACTAGCTGCTCTAAGATAGTAGAGACTAAAAGAAATATCAATATAATGATTCAGCCATCATGTTCATTTGTTAAACCCTACATTCTCTGTATAACTCCACCATCACCTTTGATCTTTTTTTCACTCTTTAGGGGTATTTGGGCTATGCCCACTGTAACTTTTTCATGTTGGAAGGGGCTGTCAGTATGGGATAAAGGGATAGAAGTAGTTGATGTTCTGGAGAGGCTGGCCCCTCTGCATTTCAGGACTTATCTGGTCCAGGGACTCATCTGGAGGTTGTAGGTTTCAGAAAAGTTGCCCTAGTGTATGGAGCCTTTGTAGAATCTTATATAACAACCTAGGTATTCTTTAGGATTGGCTGGAATGGTTTGGGTTGGGGTTTGGCAGGTTATGGTAGGTAACTGTCTAACTGAAGCTTGCATAAGAGTGACCTCCAGGGTAGCCTCTGACTCTATTTGAACTCTCTCAGTCACTGATACTTTATTTGTTACACTTCTTTTCCCCCTTTTAAGCCCAGGGTTTTTTTAGGCCATGTTAAAGACATAGACTTTATTCTAAGTGTCATGGGAAGTAATGGAGGCTTTTTAGTAGGGATATGTCATGTCTAGATTTATGTTTTTAAAAGATCACCCAGGTTGTTTCATAGGGAAGGAATTGTGGATAGGGTAAGAGAAGAAACAAGGTAAACAATTAGGAGAGCCCAGAGATAGCCTGGATGAAGTGGGTACAATGGAAATGAAGAGAAGTCAGATTAGAATTTCTTTAGGAGAAGAGTCACAGACTTTGCTGATAGATTTAATGAGTGTGACAGGTGAGTAAAAGAGAAGAATCAAGGGTGATTCTTAGGTTTTTAGCTTGAGCAGTTGGGGAAATGGTTGTATTATTTATTGAAATTAGAAAAATGGGATGGGAACACATCTAAGAAGAGGAAATGCAGAATTCTGCTTTAGTGCTGAGAGCAGATGCTCATGTCATCTCTAAGTGGAAAGGTCAAGTCGGGCATTGGATAGGGAGTCTGGAGCTCAAAGGAGAGATTACTCCCAACGTCACCTCATCCTGTTCAACGACATCTTCATGTTTGGTAAGCAATATGACAACTTAAAATGTCTTAAATCCTACTCCTTCCTACCCCTACACCTCACTCTCATTTTCTTATTTCACGTGCTCATCATTTTTCAACTGGAATTTTACAACAGTTTGAAATGGTTCTGTCTCCTCCCACTTTGCAGCCTTCAGGTCCACCTTACTAACAACAATTAGAGAAATCTAGCTATGTCGTCCCATGTCCATGTGGCCCCCTGCTCAGACACCTCAGTAAGTCCCCAAGGATGGGAATGAAACCATATCTAAAAAATTTTTGTACTCAAACCCTTCCCTCTAAGTAATAGGCAAGAAAGCCTTAGCTCACAGACTTAGTTACCAGTGTAGACAGGGTATTTCCTTTTTCACTGTATGAAATTTGCTTTAGATTTTAAAAAATAAAATTCAACTTTAAAATATAGATAAATTCTTCATTCTACCCCCACCCCTCACCTGCCACTCCATATTTTTAAAATCCATCCCAAATTTGGGTCATCTCTGTACAGAGGCCATGCAAGTATCATTTTAATTTTAGTATATGTACTATCAAACAGAACACAGCTCTTGCTTTCCTAAAAACACATCTTTCTGCTACTCCTTTACAAAATTCACCCTAGTTGGTATCAGCCAACTTGGACCAAACTCAAGATCTCATCCAGAAAGCCTCTGAACCATTTCACCATTTATTGAAGACCTACTATGTCCAGGCACCATTTGAGAGGCTTTACCTATATTTCTTCACACATTGCAGCAAACCTGAATGATAGGTATTATCTCTTTTTTAAAAAATTATCGTAAAAAAATTATCGTTATTATTTTTTTAATTAGAGATGTGTAGGTTTACAGAGAAGTCATGTAAAAAATACAGTGTTCCCATTTATCCCCTATTGTTGACACTTTGCATTAGTGTGGTACCTTTGTTACAACTGATGAAAGAATATTAAAGTATTACTAGTTACAGGATGAAGTTTACCTTAGGTGTATTTCTTCTGATATACCACCCTATTATTAATACCTTGTAATAGTGTCATACAGTCATTATAATTCATGAAAGAACATAGTTCTATTTATACTATTAACCACAATCCATCATCCGCAACAGGATTCACTGTTATGTAGTCTCATGTTTTATCCTCTAATTTTCCTTCTAGCAACATACACAGCCCAAAACTTCCTCTTTCAACTATAGTTACCAATATACTTCTGCGCTATTAATTATACTCACAATAATGTGCTACTATCACCACTATCCATTTCTAAACATTTATAATCAACCTGTATTGGAAATTCTGCACAAATTAAGCATCAGCTCCCCCTTTTCTACCCCCATTCTATCCCCTGGTAACCTATATTCTAGATTTAATTCTATCAGTTTGCTTATTAAAATTAGTTCATATCAGTGAGATCATATAATATGTGGCCTTTTGTGTCTGGTTTATTTCACTCAACATAATGTCCTCAAGGTTCAGCCATGTTGTAACGTTCATCAGGACTTCATTCCTTCTTACAGCTGTATAAGATTCCATTGTATGTATATACAATATTTTTTAACCATTCATCAATTGATGGATCCTTGAGTTGCTTCCATCTTTTGGCAATTGTGAATAATGAAGCTATTATCATCAGTGTGCAAATGTCTGTTTCAAGTCTTTGCTTTCAGTTCTTTTGGGTATATACCTACTAGCAGGATTGCCAGATCATATGGCAATTCTATACTTAGTTTCCTGAGGAACTGCCAAACTGTGTTCCACAGCAGCTGCACCATTTTACATTCCCATCAACAGTAAATGAGTGTTCCTATTTCTCCACATCCTCTCCAACATTTGTAGTTTTCTATTTTTTAAAGAGTGACCATTCTAGTAAGTGTGATATGATATCTCATTGTGGTTTTGATTTCCATTTCCCTAATAGCTAGTGACGTTGAACATCTTTTCATGTGCTTTTTAGCCATTTCTATTTTCTCTCTGGGAAACGTATCTATTCAAGTCTTTGCCAATTTTTAAATAGGGTTCTTTATCTTTTTATTGTTGAGTTATAGGATTTCTTTATATGTTGCAGATATTAAACCCTTATCAGATATATGGTTTCAAGTATTTTTTCCCACTGAGTAGGCTGCATTTTCACTTTCATAACAAAGTCCTTTGAAGCACAGAAATTTAATTTTGAGGAGATCACACTTATCTATTTTTATCTTTCATTGCTTATGCTTTGGTTGTAAAGTCTAAGAAACCGTTACCTACCACAAGATCTTGAATGTGTTTCCCTTTATTTTCTTCTAGGAGTTTTATGGTCTTAGTTCTTATATTTAGGTCTTTGATCCATTTTGAGTTGATTTTCATATAAGCTGTGAGGTAGGAGTCCCCCTTCTTTTTTTGCAAATAAAGATCCAATTTTCCAAGCACCATTTGTTGAAGAGACTATTCTTTCCCAATTGAGTATACTTGGCAGCCTTGGCAAAAATCAGTTGACCATAAATAAGGATTGATTTCTTATTCCTCAATTTGATTCCATTGGTCTATATGTCTGCCTTTTTGCCAGTACCATGCTGTTTTTATTATTGTGGCTTTGTAATAAGTTTTAAGATTGGGATGTATGAGTCCAACTTTTCTTCTTTTTCAAGATGTCTTTGGCTATTTGGGGCCCATTACCCTTCCATGTAAATTTGATGACTGGCTTTTCCATTTCTGCAAAGAAGATTGTTGGAATTTTTATTGGGATTGTGTTGAATAAGTCACTTTGGGTAGGATCAACATCAAAGAAGACCTAAATAAATTGAAGAACATTCTGTGTTCATGGATGGGATTTTTTTCATATAGTTTAACCAAAACAAGATATTGCCACAAATGGAATACAGAAGTAGATATGAGAATATGGCTTTATTCTATTAAGCCAGACATTAAAGAGATTTTATAAAAATGTAAAACAATGCTACTCTTCTCACTAAATGTTCTTTTTTTTCTTTTTATTTGACATGGGCAGGCTCCAGGAATCAAACCCGGGTCTCCGGCATGGCAGGTGAGAATTCTGCTACCGAGCCACCGTTGCACCACCCTAAATGTTCTTTTGTTTTGGAAAACATAGTCATTTTCATAAAATTATGTTATGGTAACATGTAATGGGTTTTGTTATTTTAAAATGAAGTAGTAAATATCTTTTAACTTCTCCTTTTTAATTTCTAATAAACATTAATTTTAAAAACCCATATAAGCAAAATGTCTTTGGGTCCTCAATAATTGTGAAGAGTATAAAGGGGTCCTGCGATTTAAAATTTTGTTAACCCTTTGCAGGTTTCTGTTTTTTAAAATTTTTTGTATGTTATATGGCAGGGTCACATTTCATTACTTTTCCAGGTGAATATCCCATTATTGCAACACTATTTGTTGAATTTTGTTTGTTTGCTGTTTGTTTGTTTTTTGGGAAGTGCATGGACTTGGGAATCAAACCCAAGTATCCCACATAGCAGGCGAGAATTCTACCACTGAACTTCCTTGCACCCCCTGCAGGTTTCTATTTTAAAGAGATAGAATTGCACATAAAGATTAATGTATCCAAATTTTGAAACTTACAACAAAGCACAGTAATCAAAACAATTTGGCACTGGCATAAAATAGATATACAGACCAATGAATAGGATTGAGAGTCCAGAAATGGACCCACACATCTATAGCCAACTGCTTTTCAACATGGGCATGACGTACATTCAATGGAGAAAGAAATATCTCTTCAATAAATGGTGCTGGGAAGACTGGATATCCACATGGAAAAGAATGAAGATGAACCCATACTTTCTACCACGTACAAAAGTTAACACAAACTGGATTAAGGACCTAAACTTAAGAGCTAAAACCATACAATTCTTAGAAGAAAACAGAAGACTTTCATGACCTTGGATTTGGCAATGGATTCTTAGACAGTACATCAAAATCCAAGCATCAAGGCAGTGTGGCAGTGGCTCAGTGGCAGAATTCTCACCTGTCATACTGGAGACCTCGGTCGATTCCTGGAGCCTGCCCATGAAAAAAAAATCCAAGCAACAAAAGAAAAAGATTAAATAGACTTCATCAAAATTAAAAGCTTTTGTGCATCAAAGGACATTATCAAGCATGGTAGTAATATTCAGTTGTCAACTTGGCCAGGTGAAGGCACCTAGTTCTGTTGCTGTGGACATGAGCCAATGGTATGTGAACCTCATCGGCTGCTGATTATATCTGCAGTTGGCTAGAAGGCGTGCCTGCTGCAATGAATGATGTTTGACTTAATTGGCTGGTGCTTAAATGAGAGAGTTTAACATAGCACAGCCCAAGCAGCTCAGCATACCTCATCTCAGCACTCCCAGTTCAGCCCAGGCCTTTGGAAGTGCAAAAAGAAATCACTCCAGAGAAGGTTGTTGGAACCCAGAGGTCTGGAGAGAAGGCCAACAGACACACCCTGTGCCTTCCATGTAAGAAAGAACCTCAGTTGAAATTTAGCTGCCTTTCCTCTGAAGAACTAATGAAATAAATCCCCTTTTATTAAAAGCGAATCTGTCTCTGGTGTGTTGCATTCTGGCAGCTAGCAAACTAGAACAGAATTGGTACTGGAGAGTGGGGTGCTGCTGCAGTTTGCAAATACCAGATATGTTGGAATGTTTTTTTGGATGGTGTTCTAGTTTGCTAGCTGCCGGAATGCAACACACCAGAGATGGATTGGCTTTTAATAAAAGGGGATTTATTTTGTTGGTTCTTCAGAGGAAA
>PVIY010056492.1:0-13283 GCA_004026745.1 Myrmecophaga tridactyla
TATAGAATTAATTTACCCTGTCGTGCTTGACTTTCTCCAGGTGTTAGGCTATTTGGCTTAGGTACAGACAAAATTGGTAATTGGCTTTCTCTAGGTTAGCCAAGAGGGCAAAAGACATCTAAGGCATCACAAAAAGTGATGGAACTGTGGGCTCTAAGCTGAATGGAACTGTGGGTTCTCAGCTGAACACTGAGGGAGCCAAAGAAAGGCTAAGGCAATGGGAGATAAAAATTTATAGTTAGGACATTTAAACAAGCAAACAAGAATGGGAGGTTGAGATGTTAGGTGATTTTGGAGGTACAGTGATTGGGGTGATGAAAAGGGACAACATGTGGCCTTGAGAGTGGATAGCTCAGGAGAAGTGGAGGAGAGGATCTTGGAAAGATCTAGAAAGACTGCCCACAGGGAGGCTTACTGGGGCCAGGGTTGCCCAGTCAGGAGAGAATGAGGGCTGGTTTGGAAATCAGTTCCTGCCAGGTTTTTCTAATCTGCTGCTGTTTTTTTTTTTTTTTTTTTTTTTTTTTTTTTTTTTTTTTTTTTTTTTTTTTTTTTTTTTTTTTTTTTTTTTTTTACTTTTTAATAGGAAGCAGTGACAGCAGTATATGCTTCGCTAGTAGTGATTATTATTCTGCAATCTCCCAGAAAGGGCAGAAATCTCAGGATGTACAAGAAAAGGAAGCATTTCCCAATTTAGCTGAAGAGTCCATCTGGAGAGTGATAGAGCAGACGCCTGAGTGCATTCTGATGACGTATCAGGTACCTGAGAGGTAAGAAGGCACTTCAGAAGACCCAGTTTTATATGAGGTTTTTTAATGATTTCTTTTCTTTTTTTTTTTTTTAGTTTAGTTTAATTTTATTTTTTTAATTGACAACCCAAAACAAGTTAAAAACATTCCATACATGGTATACAGTCAGTGGCTCACAATATCATCACATAATAGTATATTCATTTTTTAGAACATTAAATGGTTTCTTAGTGTGCTTTAATGCAAACTGATTTTTAATGTTTTATACATACCCTTAACAGTCATTTATTTGAAATCAATCAAAGGATGATTGCTTAAATCAAGGTGATGTGTCACATCTTTTTAGAACCGGATGTTTACATGTCATGGGACAAGAAGTCAAAGGCAGTGCTTTTCAGAATGGCACACAAGTACAATAGCGTGTGTCTTTTTAGATTCTGAATTTTTTCCCATTCTAAAAGAAGAGAGGAGCTGAGGGAATTCGGTTTCTTCATTCTGCCCCACTTAAACCCTATACAGATGCTTTCTACAAAGGAAAAAAGGTCTAGATTCACCAACTGACAACTTTTTAAAAAATGTCTATGTGCTATTTTAACAAAGATCCAAAGTCTAGTAAAATCCCAAAAGAAATGCTATTCTTAGGCTGCATGATAGGAGCACTGTCCCTTACCCAGGATTATTGAGGGTTTGTTTGTTTTCAGGGTTAAAGAAGTTGTACTGAAAGAAGACCTAGAAAAACTAGAAAGCATGAGGCAGCAACAGCCTCAGTTTTCTCTTGCAGAGAAGGAGGAACTCTCCCAGGTACATTCTTGGATTCAGAGCCAGACAATCCCCCAGGAGATAGACGTCCAGGTGAGACCAGCAGTAATGGCTCCCATGTAGTGAGGTGGTTCATATTACATAATCTTGACAGTTTTAATTCTCACAACTTCCTCTGTGGTCCAGTTGTTATCCCTGCTTTACAGGTAAGCAACAAAGTAAGAGATGTAGATGCTAATAGTTATGTAAGGTCATACATACACGTCAGTGGATTTTGAATACAGATCTTTTTGACTCTAAAGTATTTTTTTCTTTCACCAGTTGGAATCGTTTGGGGCAATATAGAGTATAGACATTTGCTTTGATGTACAATTGAATGGGAAGGACAGGAATGAGAGATTTGCATTTCAGATATGCACGCATATTTAAGAAGAGTTAACACTGCAAATGTAAGTTTCAAACCAGAATTAGTATTACATCTAGCAGGGCTGTCAGGGCAACCCCAGTGGTCTTTTTGCTGTTCTGAGGTCTTCTCAGTAAGCCCATATGTGAACATCCCTGGGCAGTGAAGCTGAGATTTACCAGTGGTCCAGGTGTGGGGCACAGCGTTGGTGACGCTAAGAACAAGGTCTTTATTTCTGCAAGTGTCAAGAAGTGGGGGATGAGGAGTGAAGTTGAAAACTATAACTAGAGGATAAAGCTAGATGTTCAAAAAAGTGTTCCGTTAAGACTTAAAAGTGAAATCCTCGTTGAAATTCTCCTCTGTGCACCCTCATTTTTAAGGGAAGAGTAAGTGCCTGCCACTTCAGAGTGGTTTTGATACCATCTTGCCAAAAGAGCGAGACCTGGTCTCTGGAGTGATCACTAGAAGCGTCTTCATCTTAAAAATTTTTTCTGGTTTTTGAGTAGAAGGGTTTGAAGAATGAGCCCCAGAACAATAGAAAGGATTTAAACAGTTGCTGTCATTTACCTTCCAATGATAAATAATGAACTATATGGATATGTTTAGACATGAATTAGATAAGTTGGGGAGGTCGAAATATGTGGCTCGGCATTTTCTGGTTTTTAAAACTTGTCAGGTGGCATTGCCATTAAATAACCTGCTGCTCTTCCTCTCTTCTGGAGGGCTGTGTCACTTGTGAGAACAAAGATTCTGTTGATGGTTCTGCAGACTCCCGAGAGCAGGATGCAGCTGGGGACTGCCTTTGAGTGCCTGTGAAGATGTTCTTCACTCCCTTCAGAGACACGCGGACACTTGGACATTTTTTTGTACCTCTTTTTGTACCTCTTTAAACCCTTGACTCTTAAGTGGCCATGAAGTTACTATTGAATGTTAAGGTTTTTCCTTCTTAATTTTTTAATAGACATCTTTCTGAAGCAGGCATTGCAAATAGACTCTTTTACTTCTCTCCTGATGTATTAAAACTGTCAATTAAGCTCTTTTCCTAGTTTAGCTAGCTGTCTCCTAAAGAAATTGATAGCTTCTAGAAAGGTATGTGTACAGAAAAACTATTTCAGGCACCACCCAAAATAAATTACAATTACAAGGATAGCTAGAATGAGCCCAGCCCTTAGCCTCATTTATTTTTTGTTCTATTATTGCATGTATCATTTTCCTCTGTTAGAGAACTTGAAGAAATCCCATCTATAGACCATAGAGTTTTAATGTTTCCTAAATTTAGTACATTCATCAAGACTTTGTATAGCTGATGCTTCCCCACCCCTTCCACCCCCAATAACTGAGATAAGACACTTCAGTTTTCCCTTACTTCGTGATACAAGGCACTTTATTATTTACCAAAATATAGTGCCCATTAGTATAGCTGGAAATACCGAGTTTTGAATTTTAACCTTCATTCCTGTAGACACTTTTTCTCTCGATTTTCTACCTTGCGCCGAAATTCTGAGTCGTATCTTAAAATTGAAAAGCTTATAATGGACTATCCTTTTGAGCTTTCAATGTACATGTAACGCTACAACGAGAGAGCTTCTAACTCAATGCTATTTTCCCTTTTTTGTTTGTTTATAAAATGATTGTAAAAAGTCTCAGAAGCTGTGTAAAAATTAGAAGTATGTCTTTTTGTGTTTAAATGTTCAGTCTTACCAAAACTAACAGTTAACTCTTTGTTTCAAACCAGTTTACACAAAAGTGTCTCCATCCCTACTGGAG
This sequence comes from Myrmecophaga tridactyla, assembly GCA_004026745.1. Lineage (NCBI taxonomy): Eukaryota > Metazoa > Chordata > Mammalia > Pilosa > Myrmecophagidae > Myrmecophaga > Myrmecophaga tridactyla. Next base: position 3,676 of record PVIY010056492.1, read on the forward strand.
GTCTGATTGACACTGCCTTTTGTTGGCACTGTGAACCGGGGTGAGTTGCCCTGAAGGGGCCTGCAGGGAGAACACCCTCCTGGGGAGCTCCGTCATCCCAACCTGGGGAGTCTGCAGCATCTACCCTAAATCAGTGCTATGCCATTTATTAGTGGGGTCTTTTCAGAAATGAATGTAATTGTTTACACGATAAATTTGCTCATTGCTTGGTGCTCTTTAGAGAAGTCAGTGTCCTTCTCAAACTTGGATAATAAATGAAATTCACACGCCTGCAAATCACAAACAGAAAAAAAAAAGAAAAGATTACATTTACCTGTTATGTAACATGCAACAAATTAACAACAAACTAACTTTTCTTTTCTCTTTCTTTCTTTTTGCCCCCCTCCCCCTCTTAGGAAAATAATTCTTTCTCCTTCGAAGTTTTATAGCTTTTTAAAAATACACCCTGATAATGATTGGGAGAATCAGCCTATTTATCCATGTGACTGCTGGCCCCTGGTTTGGTAGCTCAGCTTTCTTTTCTAAAGTACCAGTTTCCCAGATAAAACTTCCAACCTGTAGTATCAGAACCATTGTCAGATGCTGCCTTTTGACATTTCTTGGCGTTTTCTAATATTAAGCAGTTATGAATAGAGAACTTTCATAGTCTGCTCTGCCTTGAGAGTCAGATAATTTCTAAAGCACTTGCCTTGGTCAAGTTGTGTGGTTTTTGAACCTTGATGAAAAATGAAATTTAAAAAAATGAGCCAGCTTGGATATTGTTCATCACTGTAATCATTGTGACACTCTTCTAGTAATAACAGCTTTAATGTATGTGTATAAACCAAAAGGGACATTGGCAGCTATCAGAGGCTCATTCCGCATTGTATATGCCTGTTTTAAACTTTGTGTTTTCTAGATACAAGCTCTTCTTTTCTATTGTTTTTGGAGATCTCTTTTATCTAAACTTGCTCATTTCTTTACCTTGGATCACATATTATGGAGTGTATATTTATACCAGACTTGATTTGAAACTGGTGCTTATAGGTAGATCTGTAAAACCATTTATTTTAAAGCCTTGTATTTTACTAAGTAGATGAGGTAGTGCATTTAGAGATGGATCCCCCTGATGTCCCTGCTGCTGGAGAGGAGCTGTGGAGGTCCAGCAGGGGCAGTTGCTGCCCCCCAAGAGGGCTATGCCCATTTTTAAACTTTGTTGTTCACGTTTATTAACTTTCTATATTAATGACTATAAAAACTGGTATTAAAAATTGTATATTACAGGCCTTCAATGTTTACATAAATGTTACCCAAAAACTCTTGGGTAAGTGGTCAGGATTATGAAAAATAGAATATTGTATGAATGCATCAGTTTTACATTTACCTGAGACTTCATTATAATTCACAAGGTAAATTTAATCCAAATTGAAATTTCTTCCAACTGAGTTTATATTATTAACTATATAAATTTACTTGTTTTTAATGGTCATTAATATTTTAATTGGGTGCCTTTTTTTTAGGTAAAAGCAATTTAAAAAAAACTATGTCCATATAAGACTTGAGATATTTTCTTTGACTGTCAACAGTCCTTTGCCCTGAATGTGTATTTGTACATCATTTAGAAATATTTGTTATGGTATATTGAAAAGCCCTATTATGAGATTAATGTTGACTTTCTCCACAACCCTTTGTGTTCGCATTGTCAGATATGTCTAAGAATCTGCTGCGTGGAAAGCTCTGGCATTTTCAAATTCATTCTCTTATTTAATCCTCACTTTAGCTTTATATAGAATTTATCTGAGTCCTGAATATATGTACATTTTTTTAATCAATTAGAGAAGTTGTAGGTTTACAGAAAAGTCCTATAAAAATGCAGCATTCCCATATACCCCATATTGTTGACACTTTGCATTTGTTTGGTACCTGTGTTACAGTGTATGAAAGAATATTAAAATATTAAAAATGTTATAATCCATAGTACATTGGGTGTTTTTTTTCCCCATATACCACCCTATTATTAACATCTTGTATTGTGTTGTACATTGTCATAGTTATGAAAGAGCGTTCTTATACTTGTACTGTTAACCCCAGTCCGTCATGCACATCAGGGGTCACTGTGTTATCTAGTCCCATGTTTTATCTTCTAACTTTCATTCTAATAACATACATGACCCAAAACTTACCCTTTCAGTCATTCACATACATAATTCAGCCCTATTAATTATACTCACAGCAGTGTGCTACCATTACCACCACTGATTTCCAAACTGTTAGAATCAACCTAAAATGAAATTTTATTCAAATTAAGCAACAGCTTCCCATTCTCTACCCCCAATCTATCCCCTGATAACCTATATTCAAAATTCTAGCTCTGTGAATTTGCTTTTTAGTTCATATCAGTGAGATCATATATTTGTCCTTTAGTGTCTGAGTATTTCATTTAGCATAATGTTTTCATTGTGCATCCATGTGGTTGCACACATCAGGATGTCATTCCTTTTTACAGCTGAATAATGTTTATATGTATCTACCACATTTGTTTACTCATTTATTGGTTGATGGGCCCTTGGTTTGCTTCCTCTTTTGGCGATTGTGAATAACATCAATGTGCAAGTATCTGTTTCAGTCCCTGCTTTCAGTTCTTCTGGATATATACCTACTAGTGGGATTGCTGGGTCATTTGGTAATTCTATAGTTAGCTTCCTGAGGAACTGCCAAACTATGTTCCACAGTGGCTGTACCATTTTAGATTCCCATGAGTAATGAATGAGTGTACTTATTTCTCCACATCCTCTCCAACACTTGTGATTTTCTGTTTATTTTTTTAATAGTAGCCATTCTATTAGGTGTGAAATGATACCTCATTTCCCTAGTTGCTAGTAATGTTGAGCATCTTTTCATGCTTTGGAACAGTCTATTCAAGTCTTTTTGCCCATTTTAAAAATTGGGTTGTCTTTTTATTCTTGAGTTGTAGGATTTCTTTATATATTCTATATATTAGACACTTATGGATATGTGGTTTCCAAACATTTTATCCCTTTGAGTAGGTCATCTTTTCACTTTCATGACAAAGTACTTTGCTCAAAAGATTTTAATTTTGAGGAGGTCCCATTTATCTATTTTTCACTTGTTGCTTGTACTTTAAGTATAAAGTCTAAGAAATCATTGCCTATCATGAGATCTTAAAGGTGTTTCCCTACATTTTCTTCTAGGGGTTTTACAGTCCTGGTTCTTCTATTTAGGTCTTTGATCCATTTTGAGTTAATTTTTATATATGGTGTGAGGTAGGGGTCCTCTTTCATTGTTTTGCATGTGGATATCCAGTTCTCCCAGCCCCATTTGTTGAAAAGACTACTCTTTCACAGTTGAGTGGGCTTGGCAGCCTTATCAAAAATCCGTTGGCCATAAATTTGAGGGTCTGTTTCTGAACTCTCAATACATCATTGTTCGATAAAGCTATCCTTATGCCAGTACCATGCTTTGGTATGGTATTTGGCTTTGTAGTATGCTTTAAATTCAGGAAGTGTGAATCTTCCAAGTTCGTTCTTTTTCAAGATGTTTTTGCTATTCAGGACCCTTTACCCTTCTAAATAAATTTAATAATTCCCTTTCCCACTTCTGTAAAATAGGCTGTTGGAAATTTAGCGTTCTAGTTTGCTAGCTGCCGGAATGCAATATACCAAAAATAGAATGGTTTTTAAAATGGGAATTTAATAAGTTGCTAGTTTGCAGTTCTAAGGCCGAGAAAATGTCCCAATTAAAACAAGCCTATAGAAATGTCCAGTCTAAGGCATCCAGGGAAAGATACCTTGGTTCAAGAAGGCTGATGAAGTTCAGGGTTTCTCTCTCAAGTGAGAAGACACATGGCGAAAACAGTCAGGGTTTTTCTATCGGCTGGAAGGGTACATGGTGAACACAGTGTCATCTGCTAGCTTTCTCTCCCGGATTAAATAATTTGTAGTTTATTTTAACTAAATTTTACTTTTATGACTTTTTTTAGCATTTGCTTCTTTTCATTTACTAGCTTTACTTTCAGATTTTCAAAGGAGTTTTTAATTAAGCATAAATTAAAAGAATTGTAGATCTTTAGGATCTGTTTACAAGTAAAATAACACGTGATATTTGCAAAGCATAGAGGATTTATTCTACAAAATAATAACGAACAGAGTAAGTTATTCCTTCATTCTGTTTTCAAATCAGCATTTTTATTTTCACTTTTCTAAGATGGTTGTTTCTAAGTTAAGCAATAAGATGTTCATTTCACTTGACATGCAGTATTTCCAGAAGTATTCAGAGGAAGTCTTCTGTTTCTTACATTGGTTCCTGTTTCTGGCTCAAAGATGGCTCAGTAAAATGTTAGGGTCTTGTCCAGAGAAAGCCTGAAACCAAAAGACCCCAAACAAATACAGAGAAGTTAACAATGAATTAAGAGTCCCACAGAAAAATGAATCTGTAGTCAAGATGTCAGACATTTGACAAGTGTTTTGCCTGTTGTCCTCCAGGATATAATTGTAGTAAAGCCACCTGCTCTGGGCTGCTGAGGGTCCCTGGGCCTCACCCTGTGACCCGTCCAGCCTCTTTAACCCAGGAAACACTGAGTTTTCCTAAACCACTGTTCACCTGTTTCTGTTTTAGCTCATGATGTTCTATGCACTCTAACTTCTTTAAGGGTTGGCCCTTAGTTTCTTTTCAGTCTAGAATTTAATGTGCACACCCTACCAACCTCCTTTGTGATCTCAGTCTTGAGTCGCAGCCCTTCTATGTCCATGCACAGAGAAGCCCTCCAGCCCCTTGGCCACGCTCCTCCCTGGCCCTCTGAGGAGTGTGCCATCTTCCCAGGGATTTGTATTGGCAGACTTGTTTTTGCTAGGATGTTAATGGGTGTTTCAGCAAAAAAAAAAAACTCTCTCTGGTCAAAGATGTTTGGGAAATACTTAGTGTCATGATCAGGTTCATGTGTCAACTTGGCCAAGTTGTGGTACCTGTTTGTCTGGTTGGGCAAGTGCTGGCCTGTCTGTTGCAATGAGGACATTTCATAGAATTAGATCATGATCATGTCAGCTGCATCCACAGCTGATTCCATTTGTAATCAGCCAAAGGGGAGTGTCTTCTGCAATGAGTGTTGCTTAATCTAATCACAGGAAGCCTTTTAAGGAGGATTAGGAAGAGACAGCCTTTTCTTCCTGCTTCGGCTGGTGAGCCTCTCCTGTGAAGTTTGTCCAGTCCTTCCATTGGAATCGTTGGCTTCACAGCCTGCCCTGCGGATTTTGGACTCTGTTCCCGCGGTCACATGAGACAGTTTTATAAATTTTATATTTGCGAGTGTTCCCTGTTGATTCTGTTTCTCTAGAGAACCCTAGTACAACTTAGTACTGAGAGTGGTTCTTGAGAAAGGGAATCTTAAAAATGGGTTTTACAATAGGTTTTCTATCCTGATTAGATTCAGAGGCACTAAAGACTCTATTTCCAATAATCAAGATGGCACTGACAGTCCATGGAGTGGGTTGGCAAAAGAGATAGTCAAAATATCACTATTCAATTCTCCTAATGCTTCTACTTGTACGAAGCCTGGCTCTGGGGGATAATGTTTTTGACACCTTTACAGAGTTTTGTAGAAATAAGAGGTATAGAGATGTTGGTTGGTTATTGTTAGATACACTGGCTACATTAAGGAGTGAAAGGGATGGACTTAAGGCTTCAAACGAGAAGCTTAAGCGCCGTCTGACAGATGTAGATGTTTCTATGAGTATCCTGAAGGAAAATCTTTTTGCTGTAGCCGTAGACTTGAGATCTCTGAAAATCAGGCTCAGAATCTTACTGTTAGAGTAGCAACTTAACATAAACTGAAATCTCAGTCTTCATGGTGTCTGCCATTAAAGTGAAGGCATTGATTGGAAAGGAGTGGGGCCCTGAAAAATGGAATGGTGACATATGGACTGATAATGATATTGGGGGTGAGGTTGAAACCCTAGATCACGCTGAGTCTTCTCTAGATAGCCCTGTAATAATTTGCCCTGAGGACATAACCACCCCACCTCCAGCCTGCCTTCAGGAGTTGGCCACTGAACCTCCTCCTGAAGGGATTAGCCCTAGAGTGATTAATCCTGTTTCACCAGATGAAACTGTAAATGAAGGCCCTGAAGCAAATGGTTCGGAAGATATTTCTAATTCTTTTCATGACCCACCCCCACTACCGTTCTTCTTTCTTCCAGACCTATAACTAAAGTCCCAACAGGCTCCTAAAGGTGAGGTACAGAGTATCACACATGAGGAGGTACATTATACTCCAAAAGAACTGCGTGAGTTTTCCAATTTATATAGACAGAAATCAGGTGAATATGTGTGGCAATGAATTTTAAGGGTGTGGGATAATGGTGGGAGGAATATAAGGCTGGATCAGGCTGAATTTATTGATATGGGCCCACTAAGCAGAGATTCTGCATTCAACGTTATAGCTCGAGGGGTTAGAAAAGGTATTAACAGTTTATTTGGATGGTTGGTTGAAACATGGATCAAAAGGTGGCCGACATTACCTGAGGTTGAAATGCCAGAACTACCCTGGTATAATGTAGATGAGGGGATCCAGAGGCTTAGAGAGATTGAAATGTTAAAGTGGATTTATCATGCAAAGCCTGCTCTTACACCCCAGGAATGTCCGGAGGATGCACCTTTTACCGGAACAGTGAGAAATAAATTTGTGAGACTTAGCGCCATCATCCCTGAAGAGCTCTGTGGTTGCACTTCTGTGTAGGTCAGGTATTACTGTAGGAACTGCTGTCAATGAGCTGGAATCCTTAAACACAATGGGGATGACAGGATCCTGAGTTGGCAGAAGCCAGATGGCAGCACTTAATTGCCAAAACAGGTAGACGTGGCTATTATAATAGCAAACTCAAAGCAGGTGTCAGAATTATATGACTTGCAGAGATTTGTGGCAGTGACAAGTAAATCATGGGGTACCTAGAAATTCAATAGAAGGGCAGTCTACTAAATTCTTGTTCAAGCTGTATAAACAAAAGAGTTCTAGGTCAAGTGAACAGAAGTCTAACCTGAATTACAAAAATACAGAGTCATGGCCCCTTAATCAATTTCCAGACTTGAAACAGTTTACAGACCCAGAGCCCCTTGAATGAAGGGGAGGCCAGGTCCCTTTGGGGGAGAACCCTGTTACACTGCCACAAATTTATACTGTTAATCTTCCTCCAAGCTTTCCCCAAGGAAACCAATGCCCTTTTACCAGGGTAACTGTGCATTGGGGAAAAGGAAATGATCAGATATTTCAGGGATTATTGGACACTGGTTCAGAAGTGACATTAATTCCAAGGGACCCAAATCGTCACTCTGGTCCACCAGTCAGAATGGGGGCTTATGGAGGCCAGATGATCAATGAAGTTTTAGCTCAGGTCTGTCTCACAGTGGGTCCAGTGGGCCTCCGGATCCATTCTGTAGTTATTTCCCCAGTTCCCGAATGTATAATTGGTATAGACATACTGAGCAACTAGCAGAATCCCCACATTGGTTCTCTAACTCATGCAGTGAGGGCTATTATGGTGGGAAAGGCCAAGTGGAAGCCACTAGAACTGCCCCTACAGAAGCAATACTGGATTCCTAGAGGGATTGCAGAGATTACTTCCACTCTTAAGGACTTGAAGGATGCAGGGGTGGTGATTCCCACCACATCCCCATTCAACTCTCCTATTTGGCCTGTGCAGAAAACATGGGTCTTGGAGGATGACAGTGGATTATCATAATCTCAACCAGGTGGTAACTCCAGTTGCAGCTGCTGTTCCAGATGTGGTATCATTGCTTGAGCAAATCAATACATCCCCTGGTACATGGTATGCAGCTATTGATCTGACAAATGCTTTTTTCTCAATAGCTATTAGTAAGGACCACCAGAAACAGTTTGCTTTTAGCTGGCAAGGTCAGCAATATACTTTCACTTTCCTACCTCAGGGCCATCTCAACTCCCCAGCCCTATGTCATAATCTTGTCTGCAGGGACCTTAATCGTTTCTCCCTCCCACAAGACATCACACTGATCCATTATATTGATGATGTCACGTTGATTGGACCTAGTGAGCAAAAAGTAGCAACTACTCTAGACTTACTGGTAAGGCATTTGTGTGTCAGAGAATGGGAGATAAATCCAACAAAAATACAGGGGCCTTCCACCTCAGTGAAATTTCTAAGTGTCCAGTGGTGTGGGGCATGTCAAGATATCCCTTCCAGGGTGAAGGATAACTTGCTGCATTTGGCCCCACCTATGACCAAAAAAGAGGCACAACACCTAGTTGGTCTTTTTGGATTTTGGCGACAACATGTTCCTCATTTGGGTGTACTACTCTGGCCCATTTATCGAGTGACCAGAAAAGCTGCTAATTTTGAGTGGGGACCTGAACAAGAGGAGGCTCTGTGACAGGTCCAGGCTGCTGTACAAGCTGCTCTACCACTTGGGCCGTATGATCCAGCAGATCCAACGGTGCTGGAAGTGTCAGTGGCAAATAGAGTTGCTGTTTGGAGCCTTTGGCAGGCCCCTATAGGAGAATCACAATGCAGACCCTTAGGATTTTGGAGCAAAGCCTTACCATCTGCTGCAGATAACTACTCTTCTTTTGAGAAACAGCTTTTGGCCTGATACTGGGCCTCAGTAGAGACTGAACACTTAACCATGGGCCACCAAGTTACCATGAGACCTGAGTTGCCTATCATGAGCTGGGTGTTGTCTGACCCACCAAACCATAAAGTTGGGCGTGCGCAGCAGCACTCTATTGTAAAATGAAAATGGTATATACGAGATAGAGCCAGAGCAGGTCCTGAAGGCACAAGTAAGTTACATGAAGCAGTGACCTGAATGCCCATGGTCTCCACTCCTGCCACATTACTGTCCCTTCCCCAGACCAGAGCTGTGGCCTCTTGGGGAGTTCCTTATAGTGAATTGACTGATGAAGAGAAAACTTGGGCCTGGTTTACAGAAGTTTTAGCATGATTTGCAGGTACCACCCAAAAGTGGACAGCTGCCAACACTATAACCCCTTTCTGGGGTGTCCTTGAAGGACAATGATGAGGGGAAATCCTCCCAGTGGGCAGAACTTCGAGCAGTGCACCTGGTTGTTCATTTTGTTTGGAAGGAAAAGTGGCCAGAGGTGCATTTGTATACTGACTCATGGACTGTTGCTAATGGTTTAGCTGGATGGTCAGGGACTTAGAAAGACCATAAATGGACAATTGGTGATAAAGAGGTCTGGGGAAGAAGTATGTGGATAGACCTTTCTGAATGGGCTGAAAACATGAACATATTTCTGTCCCATGTGAATGTGCACCAGAGGGTGACTTCAGCAGAGGAAGGTTTTAATAATCAAATGGATAAGATGACCCATTCTGTGGATACCAGTCAGCCTCTTTCCCCAGCAACTCCTGTCATTGCCCAATGGGCTCATGAACAAAGTGGTCATGGTGGTAGGGATGGAGGTTATGCATGGGCTCAGCAACATGGACTTCCACTCACCAAGGCTGACTTGGCTACAGCCACTGCTGAGTGCCCAATCTGCCAGCAGCAAAGACCCACACTCAGCCCCCAATATGGCACCATCCCCCGAGGTGACCAGCCAGCTACATGGTGGCAGGTTG
>PVIY010056493.1:0-13285 GCA_004026745.1 Myrmecophaga tridactyla
GTCATTGCCGGGGACCTGGCTGACTGCTTTCTATGTGTCAGCGCATCTGATTTTCACTGTGACCTAACGAGGTAGGTGCCACCAAACCCCATATTGTAGTGGACAAAACAGAGGCTCCGAGGGGCCGGTGGCTTGTCCAGGAGGTCTGCTAGTCTCCCCAGCCTGTGCCCGGAAGCCACTGTCACACTGTCCCAGCTCCTACGGGGGGCCAGGCCGGATGTGCAGGGGGGGCTGGGTGCGCAGGGGCGGGGAGGGGAGCTTGCCCCAAAGGCTCGCCTTTGCAGGGTGACAGGCCTGCAGGGAGGGAGCTGGCCTTCAGGCCGAGGCGCCTCTGACAGCTGTTCATAATATTTTGATAAAAACAAGTTGAACACCTGGCCTATGTTTAGATTAAAAACAGTGGGCCCAGGCTATGGCAATTTGTCTTCAACGGCCGATTCCCCCAAGAGGTCTGAGAGTGTCCCTAGGGTGGGGTGCCCACTTCCAGGCCTCCCCAGGAAATGTACCCCCCACTCCGTCTCTGAGGCCAGCCCACACGGGCTGCACACTCCAGCTCTCAGTTCTCCCTTCCGTGGCCCTGGAGAGAAGGAGGGTGTGGCTATGAGGGGCTGCCCCTCCCCGAGTCCCCCACACTCAGGGTGCCCCTCGCCGCTCCTGAGGGAGCTGGAGCCCCTCAGTCCCACTCACTCGAAGGCTTTCGGTCGCCCCCAGTGTCACAGGCAGGCCCCGTGCAGGCCAAGGGGGTTGACTGTGGCCAGGGTGTCTCACTGGCACTTCCACTCGCTGTCCTAGAGGTAGCACCACTACTGCCACCACAATAGGCGAAGAAACCGAAGCTCAGGATGGGCAAGAAATATCCCCAAGGCCACCCAGCTCAAAGGGGCAGAGTCGGGCTCCCACCCGGAACCTCTGCCCCGTCTGCTTGTTTGGAAGCTGGGGCCTCTGCACTGCCCGCCCCCCTGAGGAGGCCCAGTGCCAGCTGGAGCATGAGCCAGGCTGCTGTTCCTGGTGCTGCTTAGGGTGCAATCCCTGGAGCTCTCATTCCACAGAACATGTGGCCTGGGCTTAGGAACTCCGTGGCCGTCCCAGGGAGTCTCGCGGGACTTGTGTTTGGAGGTGTGCACCTGGTCTGTGTGCCTTCCACTCCCAGAGGGCTGAAACAGGGGCTCCACAAGCAGGGGGTCCAGAGGGCCGCTAGGCACGTGAGACGGTGGTCAGCGTCCTCAAAAGTGATGTGCAAATTAAGAGCACAGCGTGACAGCCCACGCCCGCCAGGGAGGCCGGGGAAGCCTGACGACGGCGTGTGCGGCGAGGACGTGGCATGCGGGAAGGCCCGGCCACTGGCGGTGGGAACAGAATATGCGGGGCCGCCCGGGACAACGCTGGGCAGATACGGCCTCCGGTCCTGGCAGGACTGCTCCTAGGCTTACGCCCAAGAAAAGTGGGGCCACGTCCCCCAAAACACAGGGACGAGAACATTCCTATCAGCTCAACTGGAAACAGCCCAAGCGTCCACTGACAGTAGAACGAAACCAGTAAATCCTCGTCTAGTCACGGGATGAGAAACCGCATGACAATGAGGAAGAACAGGTGCTTGACACACACCGCACGGGTGAAAAGAGCACTCACCCCCTTGTTCAGAGACGTCCCTTCATAAAATCAGATTTTGGCGTATCCATTCATAAAATCAGGGGCTGCACCAGCCGACCCCCTGGTCCCCCACTCCTCTCTCCATCTGTGGGTGAACATCCCACCTCCAAGGCCATCGGGAGGCCGAGGCAGAGGCGGGCTTGGCCCGGCAGGGGGAGGTGGGCACGCGGCAGGCTGCATGGGGCAGGCAAGCTGGCCAAGGGCCCAGTTGCCGAGTGGAATTTCAGAGCCTGGGTTTAATGAGCCCCATTCAGGGTTTTACTGTCCGGTTGCAAGCCTGCCTATGACAGGTCTCTGAGGGTGCCTTGGAGGGGGGCACAGAACAGTCGCCCCTTCTCCGTGGCAGGCGGCCGTGCGCCCTCCTCACCCACCCAGCTGGCCCCAGGCAGCCCAGGGACCCTCTCCTGTGGACCCCGGCCTGAGCTGGAGAAGTCACTCCCAAAGTGGGTGTGCTGGTAAAGGGGAAGAGGCAGGCCCAGCCCCACGGGAACCCTATGTCCGGAGCACCCCGAGGGAACGACCTGGCACCAGCCCTGTCCGGACACTTCCAGAGCGAATGGGTAGTAGAAGAAGCCCCAGCCCCGCTCACGACCCGGCCCCGTCTGGGAAACTGGGAGCGACGTCCCATGGCAGCACCTCCTCTAGTCACACTCAGTGTCGGCTGCCCCGCGCCTAAAGGGAGGCACCGACGCCCTCCCAGCCACCAGGAAGGGTCCACCAAGGACCCCGGGGCAGAGGGCACAGCCGAGGCCGCTACGCTCACACACACGGGCTCTGGACTTGTGGTGCCTGGGTTCAAATTCCGCCTGAGCAAGCGACTACCCCTTTGCAAGGCTCAGCGCTGTGGGGACCAGATGAAACAATGTCTAAAGTCCCAAGACGGTGGCTGGCTCACGATCAAGGCTGGTTCGATGCCAACCAGCGGCACCCAGAGGAAACGTGGGGGTCTGAGAGGCGAGGGGCCTGGGCAGTGTGTAAAGGCCCAAACCACCCCAAGTGGCACCAGGAAACCTTGCAAGAAAGGGCTGAGGCACTCATTTGGAACCGACACGCTGGTGGTCCCTGCACCGGGGGGCTGGCTGGCAGCAGCCTTCCCACCTGCCCTTGCACGGCAGCGATTCTGGGGCCCCGGCCGGCCTTTTGGTTTATCATCAGACCCTCTGCGGGGAGCAGACATGCTCCTCATTGCTGTCCTCCCTACGGCGTAGCTGACCACATTTCTGTGGAGGGTAAGTTGGCTGGAGATGGTCAGGTCCAGAAAAAGAACCACATTCTTTAACCCCATTCCTGGAAATCTTTCCTGAAGGCTCAAGTCTCAAGAGCCCTCATGCAGATTGAATACATGTTTGCTGAATAAAAGGAAATAAGCTTCAGGTCATTGTAGAGACATTCACAACAGCATAATTCATGATGGAAACAGATGGCCTACATGCCCAGCAGTCAGGGAAGGGTTAAATGTATGATGGCACATCCACTCCATAAAACATTATGCAACTATGAACACTGATCAGAGCGAAAGGGTTTAGGAAATAATATTGGGGGAAAAGTAGAAGACGAAATTTCTATGTGCACACGACCAGAGCTGCAGAGTAGGCAGGAAACCAGAGGAAATAAAATAGCCACCCAACAGTGGCAGGATATTGGGTAGAACTTTTTTTCTTTTAAGTTCTCCTGGAAGCTGCAGGAATGCCATCTTTATGATATAAATGAAAAGAAAATAATCATAAACGCACAGTTTCTATTTAGCCTTGCCACCATGCCGCAGGTAGTGTCAACAAGGCCGAAGAGTGAAGGCCAGCCCTGCCAGAGGCAAACAAGAAGCTCACCAGCCACAGGGATGACAGTCCAGGCCAGCCCTGGCCCTCGGGCCAAATACCAGGCTGGGCAGGGCAAATGCCACCAGTTCTGAAGACTGTATCGGTTAATTACAGAGTGAGGGTCCACCCACGTCAGCCGTAGGACCCCAAAGTCAAGCACACACCACCCCAAAACTGCCAGGGCCAGTCTCTCTCTGCCCAGCCCTCCCCTGTGGGGAGCTGGCCAATGGGTACTAACTGCTGGCTCCTGCCCTTTCCCCACTGCAGGAGACAGACAACCAGAAGAAAAGATAAAGCAGCCCCAAACCGCAGAGCTGGAGGACTTTTACTGGTTCACATGCAAGACCTCATTTCTCAGATGAGGAAACTGAGGCCCAGGGAAGGGCAGACACTTTCCCAAGGCCGGCCAGTGGGGTGGCAGCTGTTTGGGGTTAGGAGGCTTGCTGAGGGCTGGGCCTGGGCTGGGCAAACGGGCTGCCTGCCTGCACCCCCCAGGCTCCTTGTCCCAGGACGCTCCCTCTTCAGCCTGCCCTGTGACACGGGGGCTGGGGGCTGGGCAGTCCTCACCAGTTCCCCCACTCAGATGGGGAAACCGAGGCAGAGAAGCAGAGGGTCCAGGGAGAAGTAGTGAGGTCGGCTGCCCCGCCCCCCACCCTGACCCAGCACCTCCCACCTGGGGGAGTGGGTCCCTTCTCAGGAACTACCATCGGGCGACACCTTGTAAATCACGGACGTGCCCCGTGAGGGGCTCATTTATCCTGGTGCCCCACACTGGGCCGACTGTGGGCGTAGGGACCCCCTGCCAGCTGCCCTGGCTCCTGGAGCTGGGACTATTCCTGGATGGCCTCTTTCTTCCACTTTCACCACCAGGGCAGCAGGACGCGGTGCTCCCCAGGCCTCCTGAACACCTACCCAACACTGCTTCGATTTTCCCCAGACCCGTGGTCCGCAGCCACTCAAACAAGCCTGCCCTGTGGCCTCCGGGGGCCATGCAGGCAGCAGGAAGCCCTGACTGCAGGCCCAGTAGGTTGGCGTCTGTCCACTGGCCTGGTGTCTGTCCTCTGGCCTGGCGTGTGTCCACTGACCTTGCCACCACCCGGGCAGGGACTTGCCTGGCTCAGGTGCACTTGCTCACTGATCCTCCGGGGGGTGCCGGAGAGCCGTCCCACTCACCTCTTTGCAGATGGGGAAACTGAGGACCCTTGGTCTGAGAACGAGGAGAGGTGCCTTGTCTCCTTGTCTCTTCTCGTCCCCACCAAGCCTTGGGTCCACACCCTGCTCCACTGCTCTTCGCATGGGCCACACGCACTTATTTGACGCCTCCTGGGGGCCCTGCAGCCCTCCCCATGCAGACAACTTGAGGGACATCCTGCAGTAAGGAAGAGCCGCCTGCCATGCACTGGCCTCTGCCAGGTCCAGCCTCAGTTTCCAGCCTTGTAAAATGTGGGCCCAGGGCCAGATGGGCCTCGAGTTCCACGCAGATTCTAGATGGAGGTTCCCGGCCTGCCCTGCTGGGGGTCGGGGCTTTCCCGGGAGCAAGGGGGCGGCTGGGGGTGGGGGTGTCTCAGGCTGCCCTCAAGCCCCACCCCCTACCCTGTGACATGGGGCCCCCAGGTCTCCCCCTCTTCAGAGACCCCACCCTGGGCTGTGGGGGCCCTGGTGGTCCCGGGCAGTGGTGGCCGAACTCATGTCCTTCCAAGACCAGACAACTCTCCCTGCAGAGGGCAGGGCTTTGTTTCTCTCCAGACCCTCGCTGCCCCCCACCCCTGCCTCCTCTTATTGGCTGGACTTATGGATGCCCACTGTCAGTAGGAATGGGGCGTCCAGGCCCTCTGGGCCCATCTCCCCCTTTATGAACAGCTTCAGCCCCCCAAAAGCAGTGACCCCAAGCCCACCGCCCTCTCCTTAGGCTAACGCTCTGCCCGCTGCCAGCTGGTCTGGGGCCCCAGCTGTGCTCCTTGTCCACTCATGGGTCTGGCGGAAAACATCACAAAAGCGTGGTGGCCTCAGGCCTCAGCCCGGGCGAGGGCCTTCTCTACAGGGGTGGGGTCCCGTTTCGGGTGGCGGAGCCGGGCGGCAGCGCCCATGGTGTCTGCAGGCCCCAGGCCATGTGGCCCTGCCCTTTCCCAGCTGGCACAGCATTCGGTTCTCGCCTTGTTTCCCGGGATGGGAAGCGTGTGCAGAAAGTGGCATCGCCACCCGCGGGTGGCCGAGCGGGAAGCGCTGAGGCGGGCCTAGAGCTCACGTCCCCTTCCTCGTCCTCCGCAGCACCCCCTCACCACCCGGGCCTGGGGAGCCCTGGGTGGCGGGCCGGGCGCCACCTCGCTCCTGAGTACGGTGGGGAAGGGGGCACCAAGTGGCTGCCTCTGGCAAGCCTGGAGCCACCCCCTCCGCCAATGCCCAGCTCAGACCCTGACTCGGAGCCCCGGGTTTGGGGGGTCCTCTCGGCCCACGCGGCCCCTGTGAGCCGGAAGAGGGCTCCCGGCGGTGCCCCTTTGTCCCCTCGGCCTGAGTCCAGAGCCTGCCAGCAACCCCGCCCCCCCTTCCTGGGCCCCGGTTTCTCCTTCTGCTTTGGTTTCATGCTTTTGTGTATAAACAAACAGATGTAAATCAACCGATTAGAACACCAAGGCACAGAGAGGAATGTGGATAGGGACATGCAGGGAAAGCCCCTGCAGAAGGTTCCAGCACGTCCCCTCAGCCCACGCAGGCACCCTGATGCTCCCTGGCAGCTGGCGGCGGCCCCCCCAACCACCTTCCACAGACCTCAGCCCACGCGCGTCCTGGGCCCCACGCCAGAAATCCTTTTATTCTATATTCTCCCACTTCTACTTCATGTGCATTTGGAAGGAGAGATTGAGAGAGAGAAAATGCTATTTCAATGAACGAATGAACTGTTGACACTGTTCTCTGGAAAGAAAGATGGCTGAAAAATCTGCAATGCCAGTCAGTCGCACATAGATTTTTCCGAGGGGGTGGGAGAGAACTTTCCTGAAAGGACTTGGCTTTGAAACATTAAGTCAAACAACTGGAATTGGCAAGGGGACAGCTCTGGAGCAGGGCGAGCCTGAAGGACTGCCGGCCCAGTGCACCATTCCAGGGCGGGGAATAATGAGCTCATTCAGAGCTCCCGCACGCGGGGGTCCTCTAATCCAGAGGGGCAATGCCACTGAGACCCTCGGGCCTGAACTGAGACCCAGATCCCAACTCAGCAGAGGTGGCCAACGCTGCAAAACGAGGCCTGGGAACCAAGTGAACGAGTCTGTCGGGAGACGGGCAGAAGGACTCGCTCCCTCCTCACTAACAAAGCAAGGAAGTGTCAGAGAAAGGAAACCTCCAGGCCAAGCCTCGATTGGCAATTAAAGCTGCAGAGGGGTTCTGTCCTCCCCTCTGAGGCCGATGCACATTCATACTTAGATCAGGGGTCCAGCTTCTCTGTGCCCTTGGCAAGGGGGTTGGGCCAGGCCCGGAGTGCCCCACCCCAGCTTCTCTGCTTGCTCTCCTGTCATGGGCTCAAGAGACTGTGAGCTGCATCGAAGCCACTCTCCGTGGCTGAGCCCCCATCACCCAATTCAAGCCAGGTTTCAATTTTCATTGTCTTGAGTCTTGAATGACGGGCACAGCTTGATGCAGCCTTTGACAGCTTCTGTGCCCAGAGCAGATAAAAAGTTAGCATCTGCAATGCATCGCTCTGAGCCACCAAAGGGCCTTGCAGCTCAGAGGTGCTTTATAGAGGAGAAGGTGCCAGCCCCACCCAACCCAGCTAATGCCAGGAACACCTGGGCCTTCCCGCGGACAGATGGGCCCAAAGGCGGTATGTGCGGCTCGCGCCAGGGGAACACGGGTCGGTGGGGACCCGGACACGGCCCGAGGGGAGGCACTGGCCCCGCCTTCTCTCAATGGGCTCCCCGCAGGAGGCACCACGGCACCCTGCAGCGCCCAGGCTGACTGCACCCTGGGGCGGGGCCTGGTTTATGGACACCCGCATGGTTATAAATAACCAGGCTTCCCTGGCAGCACAGCCGGGCGAGAGGCGTCTGATCCACCATAACCTTTGGCTCTTCCTCCCTCGGCTCCAGGTTCCACGCGGGCACTGTCCCTGTCCCTCCCCAGGCCTGCGTGGCCTCTGCGCCACACGCTGCTGTCATGGCAGGGCCTGACGAGCTAGAGCCAGCCAATATGGATCTTTCGTGTGTGTGTGCAGACTTTTATAAAAACTTCTAGTTTTGTTTTTTTTTAATTAAAAAGTAGAGACGGCTGCCCCAGAGAGCAGGGGCCCCTGGAGGCCGGCAGGGGCCCCTGGAGGCAGCTAGGCCCCAGGTGACACAGCTGTGCCTGTGGCCACCCCTGGCCAGGACTGCACAGGGCCCCCATCCGGTGGGCCTTGTTTTCTCCCCGTTGGCTCTCTGCACACTGAGCGCCTGAGTGTGGACTCCCCGGGGGGCGGCAGGAGTGGGGGGTGGGGACGAGACGTCCCCTCAAGCTCACAGGCCCATGGGAGGGTGGCGCTGCGGCCGTGGGACTGCGTCTTGCACCACCCTCAGCCCCTGCTCGGGCGGCTAGGGTCCCTGCAACTTCAGGGGCTTGATGTCCTCCCTGGCCCCTGGGAGGTACGGGATGACTCAGCAAAGAGTTCCAGGCTATTTTTTTTTTTTAAGTCCAGGGTGTGTCCAGCCACACTTGAGAATAAAGACCCAGAGCCAAAGGCGAGGGCAGCAGAGATGGGGGGACAGGGGACAGAGGTGACAGGACAGGGGCAGGCAGAGTAGAACACAAACCATAATAAAAATTATTGATGAATCTGATTATCTGTCAACATGAAATTTTAACTCAATAACACACCACAAACCAGGTGAAGAGATGAATTACATAGAAAGGGAGTAGGTATTTGTAATTCGTGCAGCTGATAAAGTCGTTTCAAGAATGCATAAAGAATGACTACAAATCAGTAAGAAAATGACAAGCAATGTACAAAGGACATGAAGAGAGAATTCACCAAAAGGAGCCTTGCATAGTCACCAAACATTCAAAATAGTGTCCAAGTCTCATTAACAACAGAGGAAATGTGGATTATATTACAACAAAATGTAGTTCAGTGGTAGAATTCTCACCTGCCATGTGGGAGACCCGAGTTTGATTCCTAGTCCATGCACTTCCCAAAAAACAACAAAAAGCAAAACAAACAAACAAAAAACCCCAGCAAAACAAACAAAAATTCAACAAATGGTGCTGCAATAATGGGATACTCACATGGAAAAATAATGAAATGCGACCCCACTATACGACATACAAAAAAAAAAAAATGCCATCACCCAACCCTCAGATTAGAAGTTTTAAAAATCTCACAATACCAAGAACTGGCAAAGATGTGGGCAATGGGATTCTTTTCCTCTGCTGGTGGGGCTAGAAATACACCATGCCCACCCCACCCCCAGCCAGGGGAAATCAGGAAGGCCGAAGGCACAAGTTTGCTCTGAGCCTTGTTGACCTTCCCTGGTGACAGGAGCCACCCGAAGCCTCTGCTAAATGAAAGAATAAATTCCAGGGCCCAAAACTCAGACTTGTGTGGAGAGACCTGGTAATAGCTGTATTTAATGAGCCCTACTAGGTGAAGCTTATTATCTGGCAAGTTTGGGGGAAAGTGTCCTAAGTAAAACCACACGTTTTCATAAGGAGACACATCCAACACCATCACTACAGCATGAAAAATTTGGAAAGAACTTTAAATGTCCTTCAGCAGGAGACTGGAATGCAAGTGGTAGGGCCGACATAGGTTGAAGTACTCCAGCATAATGTTGGCCTCCCTTCTGGTCAAGTCTGAGAGGCTGGCAGCCCACAAATTTCCAAAGAAATAGGCTCGGCATATGCTTTCCCTTTGTTGGTGCCATGTTGCACAAAGACAGTAGAGGGAACCTGGAAGAGGTTTGGGGGCGTGATTTAAATACCTTCCCAAGGAGTTGCCTAGTTTAATAAAAAAGCAGGAGTGGCTGGAGCTGGCCAGTTCTGATGGTGGGGGGTAGGGTGGGGGCTGCCCAGAGCAGAAGAGCCTTCTGCAAAGAACACTCCATACACTGTTCTATGAGCTGCTCCCCCCAAAAAGGCTTCTGGGGTCACACTCATTTGGAGAGTTACAACGCGTATTAGCTTCTACCTGGGAAGTCCTGCCTTAAAGACATTTCAGCGCAGACCCAGTTCCAGCCACTGTGGGTGTGGAGGCGGCAGGGACCCAGGCCTCCAGGACGCACATACTTCACCTCTAGAACCTTCAGCACATGCCTAAAGCCGCCCAGCATTTCCCGGACTTACCTGCCCATGGCACCCCCTTCCCATGGCACCCCCTTCCCATGGTACCCCCTTCCTGGGAAGCCCCCCTGGCCCTCGATCACGGCCTCTGAGCACTCTGACCCTGGGTGGTGCCAAAGAGAGCACTCTGACCCTGGGTGGTGCCAGCACTCAACGACACAAAGAGCTATTTTTACCAAAGATCAAACCCAAGGTGTGTGACCCACCTGTGAGTGCCCAGTGGGTGCTGGGCTGCGCAGGGCAGTGGGGCTTGGAGGAGAGGGAAGCAGAGACCCTGCCCTCCACTAGCGTTAGATGTGGGTGAGAAGTGTGAGTACCCCGTGGACAGTGGCCAGGTCCATGCCCCTGCTGGGTCCGTGTCACCATGGCACCCGGCCTGCAGTAGGTTCACCGCGTAGGGGGGACACAGGAGGGCCCTTCCTGACCTCCAGACCTCCCACCTCTGCCCAGGTGGGCTCCCCAGTCCCGGTGCCCATCCAGGCTGAGCCTGGTCTCCCCAGTGGGGACATTGTCTGTGTCCTGCCTCCCACTGGTCCATGAGGTCCTGGAGGACAGGCACTCTGTCATGGTTACTTCTGCACCCCTGTGCCTATCCCAGTGCCACCCAAAAGAACCCCTGCAGAATAAATGGATGGAAGAAAGGAGAAACACATGGGGTCCCAGAAGCGTTTGGGCTCTGGAGTGGGACTCCCAGGTCCATGCCTGCTGCACCCTTGCTGTCTGAAGCCCACGCCGTGCCTGTACCCCAGGGGTTCACGGGCAGGTAGGGACCAGCAGGGCCACTTCCGAAGGTGGTCCTGGGGGGGTGTGTGGTGGAATGGGGGCAGCCCGCAGCCCTAAGCCCTACATGAAAACAGCAGCCCCCGCTGGGAGTTACTCTTCTTTGTTTTACTCTCCACCTCCACAGCCCTGGGAAATGGGGGGAGGGAGGCTCTGCAAAGACCTGCTGGGGAAGATGGCATCTAGGCGGGCCTTGGAAGGGCAGTGGAGCCTGGACACACGGCCCTGAGAGGAAGACCACACAAGCATGTATGTGCCCTGGTGTGTGTGCTCCAGGTGTGTGCATGCCCCAGTGTTTGTGTGCTCCAAGGCATGTGTGTGCTCCAGTTGTGGCAATGCTCCAGGCACATGTGTGCCTCAGGTGTGTGTGCCCCAGGTGTGCATGCCCCTGGGTATGTGTGTGCCCCAGGCATGTGTGTGCTGGGCCACGTCTCATGCCTCAGAGACAGGCCTCAGGTCTGGTGGCCATTAGGTCAGGCCTCCAGGCCCCTATGCCAGGGCACTGCACTGAGACACTGGGGATCGGGTCTGCCCGGCTTCTGGGGAGACTGGCTGGGACAGAGGCCAAGGGGTTGATCCGCCAACTCCTGGGGGCATCAATTTCCTGCCACAGGCTTTCACCAGGTGCCCACTATGTGCCGGTACTGGGGATACAGTGACCAAGATGGCTTGGCCCCTGCCTCAGGGCTGCACAATAAATGGATGTGTAGGATGGCCACGAAGTGAAGTCATCAGTCGTTGGTCCTGGGCACAGAGCAGGGCCACTGCCCCAAGGAGAGGATGGTGTGTGTGTGTGTGCAGTGTGCATGTGAGAATGTGAACATGTGTGTGTGGGAGTATGTGTGTAAGTGCCTGTGGGCATGCACGTGTATGCCTGTGTGTACATGTGCATAAGACCATGCATGTGTGTGCATGCCTGAGTGTATATGGAAGTGGGAAATGCGTGTGGGGGCACAGGTGTGTGCGAGCACACATGTGTGGAGGGAAGAGCGGGTTGCCATCGCTCAGCCCTGCTCGGGGCCTGTGCTCCCCCAGGGGACCCTGAAAACCAGAGCTGGGTCCTCTGGACAGCGTCAGGAGTGACAGTTTATGAACCTAATTAACTTTTTCTTTGGATCAATAAAATCTCAGCGTGAGCGCATTCCAGGGGCAGGTTCCGCTTTAACGGGAAGGTTAGACAGGGGACAAGGCCACATGGGTGGGCTGCAGTGGGGAGGCCCCCATGCCAGGGGGCGGTGGGTGGGCTTGGGGCGGGTCCTGTCTCTGACTGGCTGGAGCCTGGGTGCCACCTAGGTCCCAGGACACAGAATGGAGGTCAGGAGGCCGTGACCGGGACCGGGGTCAGGTGGGGCAGCAATGGCCCGGGCAGGACATGCGCCTGCCTCGCTCTGGCTTCTCCTTCTCTAAAGTGGGACGACAATGACGCCTTCTTCCCAGGTCCCAGGGATAGGAGGACGAACCGCTTCAGCACCACGCTTGGCACAGGGACGCTCGCTGGGCAGTTATGGTTCTTACTGAAACGCAAAGTCCCATCCCTGTTTTCTTGCCTTTCTGCAGCTGCTGGGTGGGCAGGACACAGTCCCTGGGAGCTCAGGATGACAAATCCCCAGGCACACCCCAGGGACTGTCCACAGAGGAAGGAGACGGCGGGTGGCGGGGTGGCAGGGCAAGGCACACGGCTCAGGGCGGAAAGAGCCTGATGGGTGCACGAGCTGTGGAGGCCAGGAGCCCCTCCACCGTGCTCCCCCACCCCAGCGTGCCCCCACCTTTCCACGCGGCCTCACCTCTCACACCAGTGCTTCATGTTGGGCAGAGTTCTTGAGGGTTTTCTTTAAATATGTTTCTGGGAAAGCTGTGTTTTTACTCTTGTCCTGCAGTTATTTTACACGCGTGTGCCCTGTGGGCAGTAGAGTCTCCGCGTGAAGTCACCCCCGGCAGTTCATAACCCTGGCTGCCCAGAGGGCAAGGCGGTTAAGCACGCGGCCCTGGGCCTTCAGACAGCACCGGTGATGGATCAGGCGGACCCGCGGCTCCTTAGGCTGCCCCTTGGCTCCACAGAGCACTGCCGGCCACCCTGCTGGGCGACACCCAGGGCCGGACCACCCAGCGGGCCAGGGGGCCTCCTGCAGCCGCCCCGCACTCCCGTTGCCCCCCAAGCGCCTCAGCTGGGCACCCCTGCCTGGACCCAGAGCCCCTTGCCCGCCATTCAGAGCCTGCTGGGCCGGGCACACCGGGCACACCAGGCACACTGGGCACACACCGGGCACACTGGGCACACCAGGCACAAACTGGGCACACTGGGCACACACTGGGCATACTGCATACACCAGGCACACCGGGCACACCAGACACACCAGGCACACCAGGTATACCGGGCACACCAAACACCCGGGCACACTGGGCACACAACTGGGCACACCACACACCAGGCACACCAGACACACCGGGCACACCGAGTCCACTGGGCACAGTGGACACACATTGGGCACACCAGGCACACATCGGGCACACACCAGGCACACTGGGCACAGAGGGTACAACCTTGGCAACAGAGCCGGCATGCGCTCTCTGGAGGAGTTTCACGCACTCACCCTTGCACGTGATGGCTTGGGGGGTGGGGGTGTGGAGGAGGGAGCCCCGAGCCCTCCCAGGGCCCAGGCCTGGGTGTGAGAGCGGAACAGACGGTGCCAGGAAGTTGGAGGGGGTGGGAGATGTGTGTGGGGGTGCTGGGGAAG
>PVIY010056494.1:0-13293 GCA_004026745.1 Myrmecophaga tridactyla
AGCAGGATTATTCACAATTGCCAAAAAATGGAAAGAAACCAAATGCCCATCAACAGGTGAGTGGATTAACAAAATGTGGTAAATACATACGATGGAATATTATGCAGCAGTAAGATGAAATGATGTCCTGAAGCACAAGACAAAATGGATGAGTCTTGAAGACATAATGCTGAGTGAAATAAGCCAGACACAAAACGATAGATACTGTATGACTCCACTTTTATGACCACAGAAAAAGGTAAAATCAGAGGCTTATAATACCGAATATAGGTGACTTAGAGATATATAGAAGCTAGAGATGGGTGAACGGTTAATAATAAAGTTGAATTCAAATGTAAGGGAATAGATAGAAGTGAAGGCAGTTGTCTAGTGGGTCTATAAGTAATATTACCATATTTAAGGTAGACAAAATTGAAAGAGGTTGTATAGACCTTATGTATCCCACCGATTAACACTAGAAATATAAATTCATTCTTGCATGAACTACTTCTAAGGTATGATTCATATACAAAGATTGTTTAATTCCAGGGTACAAGGGGAAAACTGCTATTGCATGTTTTTGGCTATGTTTATGTCAGCAGTACCACAGCAAAAACAGGGGTAAATAATAGGGGGAGGGACAAGAGATAAGGGGACATTTAGATTTCCTATTTGGTGAGTGTGTGTTTATTGGTTATCTTCTCTTGGGAACAATGAAATTATCTAAAATTGAGAGTGTTCTTGGACTGTGGACTTTGGGCATTATGCATTATGCCTAATGAATGCAGTGGCTGAAGGGTGCACTGACTGAGAAGTAGTTTTGCAAATAATTGTGTATACATATAATCAAATATACTGTTACAAAAAGAAACATGCTGTGAGGCATGCAACAATGTTAATCAGTCAAGATTGTGACATAGGGTTGGAGAGTTGAGGTACGCCTGAGGGAGGACAGTGAAAGTGCACTGCTGGCCTTGCCAGGTGAATGCAAGCTGTTTCTGGTGGTCCTTACTGACAGTTATTGAAAAAAAAAAGCATTTGCCAGATCAATAGCTGCATACCAGGTACCATACGATGTGTTGATTTGCTCAAGCCATGATACCACATCTGGAACAACAGCTGTAATTGGAGTCACCACCTGGTTAACTTTATAATAATCCACTGAAATCCTCAAGTCCTATCTGTTTTCTGCACAGGCCAAATAGGAGAGTTGAATGGGAATGTGGTGGGAATCACTGCCCCTGCATCCTTCAAGTAAAATCTGCCCTACAAAAATGGGCGACTACAGAGCTCTTCAGGGATGATGGAGTTAGTCTCACCAATTTATTTCTCAAGGTTCTGGTGAAAGATGTGCCCTCTAGACACTCCTGGGGTGCATGAACATGTCTTCCATGATAAATCCACTCTAACATCCCAATCTCTCTAAGCCTCTGGATCCCCTCATCTACATTATACTAGGGCAGTTCTGGCATTTTGACCTCAAGTAATGCTGGTCACCTTTTGATCCATGTTTCAGCCAACCATCCAAACAGACTGCTAATTCCCTTTTTAACCCCTTGAGCTACAACATTGAATGCAGAGTCTCTACCTAGTGGGCCCATATCAATAAATTCAGGTTGAATCCAACTTTATATTCCTTCCACAATTACCACACACCCTTAGTATCCATTCCCACACATATTCCCCTGATTTCTGTCTGTATATATTGGAAAACTCATGCAATTCTTTTAGAGTATAGCATACCTCCTCATGGGTCCCACTTTGTACCTCACCTTTCAGGACCTGTTGGTTTCCTGACCAGAGAAAGCTAGCAGACTGTAGTCTAGTCATAGGTCTTAAAGAAAAGAGGGGTAATGGGGATGGGTCTTAAAAAGAAATAGAAATGTCTTTCAAGCCAATTACCTCAGGGCATTCCATTGTAGTTTCATCTGGTGAAACAGGATTAGTCACTCCAGACAGAGGAGAGAGGGCTGTTTACAGGGTAAGGGGGCGGTGGTTACAGGGTAAGCAGGTACTAAAGGGTTAATCTCATCAGGTGTGGTTGGGTGGCAGGTTCCTCTCAGTAGACTAGAGTTCCAGAAGCTGTTTTCTCAGGGCAGTCCATTACAGGTCTATCTAGCAAGTGTTCAGCAGATTCCAGGGATTCCATCATTATCATAATAATAATAATGCATCATTATCAAGCCATATATCACCATTCCATGTTTCAGGATCCCATTCTTTTCCAATCAAAGCCTTAGTTTAACAGCAGACACCCTGCAAGCTTGAGATTTTAGTTTATGTTGTAAATCTGCTACTCACACAATGAGGCTCTGGGTCTGGTTTTCAGAGATCTCAAGTCAGTGACAACAGGTAATAAGATTTTCTTTCAGGGCACAAATGGAAACTTACACATTGTTCATATGGTGATTAAGGTGCAAATTTTAAACCTTCAGCTCATCCCTTTCCTTCATCACTGTATCCAGGGTATCTAACGACAACCAGCCAACATCATTATATCTCTTAATTACACACAACCCTGCAAAGGTGTCAAAGACATTCTCACCCAGAGCCTTGTCTCATATAAGCATACAATTAGCAGATTCTAATGGTGATATTTTGAGTATCTTTTTTTTGCCAATTCACCCCATGGACTGTCAGTGTCATCTTGATTATTGGAAACAGAGTCATTAGTGCCTCTGGGTCTAGTCAGAATAGAAAACCAATTGTAAAAAGCCATTTTTAAGATTCTATTTCTCAAGATCCACTCCCAGTATGAAGATGTATTAGTTAGGGTTCTCTAGAAAAAAAAAAACAGTAGATAGCTGAAAACAGGAGATTTATAAAGGTGTCTCAAGCAGCTGTTGGGATGGAAGTGTCCAAAATCCATAAGGCAGGCTGTGAAGCTGGCAGCTCCCATGAAGGATCTGGATGAACTCCACAGAAGAGACTCATGGGCTGAAGAAGCAGTGAAAATGTCTCTCTTCTTCCTTAAAAGCTGTGCCAGTTTGAAAGGCTTTATGTACCCTAGAAAAGCCATGTTTTAATCCTAATCAATCTTGTGGGAGCAACGGTTTCTTCTAATCCCTATTCAGTACTATAGGTTGGAAGTTTGATTAGGTTATCTCCATGGAGATGTGACTCAATCAATTGTAGGTATTAAACTTGATTAGACTCATTCTGCATGGGTCTTGATTAGTTTACTAAAATCCTATAAAAGAGGAGACATTTTGGAGAGTTCCTTTCGAGAATGTGGAGAGAGCTGCAGAACTACGACAGAAGGATGAGAGAACCAGAGTCCACCAGCCAGCGACCTTTGGAGATGAAGAAGGAAAATGCCTCCCAGGAGCTCCATGAAGCAAGAGCCTGTAGAGAAAGCTAGCAGACACCGCCATGTTTGCCATGTGCCCTTCCAGCTGAAAGAGAAATGCTGAACGTCATCGGCTTTCTTGAACCAAGGCATCCCTGGATGCCTTAGATTGGACATTTCTGTAGACTTATTTTAATTTGGACAATTTCACAGCCTTAGAACTGTAAACTAGCAACTTATTAAGTTCCCCTTTTTAAAATCCATTCCATTTTTGGAATATTGCATTCTGGCAGATAGCAAACTAGAACAAAAGCCTCCAACTGATTGGGTTATCTTGTGGGGGGCACACCTTAGTTAATTGTAGATGTGATCAGCCACAAATGCAATCAACTGACTGATGATTTAATTTACCAGCCTCCATCAACCAGCCATGAAATATCCTTGCAGCAATGGTCAGGCCAATGCTTTCCTGACCAGATAACTTGGCATAATCACTTGGCCAAGTTGACACCAGAACCTAACTATCACAAATGGATACCAATAACCTAGTGCCTATGGATTAGTAACTTTGAAAACCATGTTCTAAACACTGATCAACTTGGGCATTAGAGACTCTGTCTTCTGCATGGTCATTTTCTTGGTGTCCTCTACTATGTTTTTTGTTGGCCCTGAGGTTTCTTGCAGGATTTCTGTAGTAAACATAGGATGTCTATAAGATGATCAGAACTGTAGTTTCCTCCGAACAATAATTTACCAAAAGCTATTTGGTCAATAAATATAAAAGTTGCTAATAATCCATTTTCAAAGCTATCTACACTAGACTAGGATGTTTAGGTCAAAATCCACAATGCTTGAGGAGAGGAGGGTCTGAAGACCTAGATGTTATGTCTATTGCAATCACTTCTTAACTACCTTTGCTCTCCATCACTAGAGGAGACACCTCTGTGTCTACTTTTACTAGGATGGGCTGTATGTGAGGACCTGGGACAGTGGTGTATTCATTTAGGAGATGGCTACACTTGTATAGGTATACTTTTTAAATATATGTCATGGAAATTCCTCAAACACAGATGTAGCTGCAACAGGTACAGAATTATTTTCCAAGGTATATTACTTTATGTAATATTTCTCCATAGATTAACCTGAATTATCTAACCCTGACATCTGAGTTTCAGCAATATAAAATAATGCTATTCCTGCCATCACCTGACATTCAATTTATCTAAAGCTAAACTCATTCTTTTCTCCTCCATCCCATATTTAACTGGCTTATACAATAGGGAAAACTTACTATCACCTGTAACAAGAAAGATGGTAGTAGAGCTGCTCTATAGTTAGTTAATATAATGCCATATATCATTGTCAGAGCCCTAGCTTCTTTCTGCCTTTTTACTCTGACATCCTATAGACATTAAATGGCTGATACATGCAGACATGCAATATCCGGCAGAAGTAGAGCAACTGTTTGTTCCCATCCATCTCCTTATTAGCAAGGAAACCCTTTGTAGAAGCCCTCAAGAAAACTTCCCATGATCCCATTGACTAGAATTGTAGCATCTGCTCATGTTTAAACCAGTCAATGGCAAGGGGTAACAAACCAAAATGGAAGAATGGCTTAAAGTCATGATTCTCCACTGTGCCTGGGAATTAGGCTTCTCTCTCCGTACCCTGCAACAAAGCACATAGCCAGATGGTGGTGGATGAATACCTGGAAAAACTGAGGTTCTCTTAGGAGGAATTAAGGGAGAAATAGATGTTGGGTGAACAACAATGGTGCTGAACACAGATAGTAAGGTAAGTGTATCAGTCAGAATAGACTAAGTTAGGCTGTGGCAACAAATAATCTCAAGGTGGCTTACAACAACAGTCTTATTTCTTGAAATAAAACATGTCCAGGGCAGGTCAGCTTGGCTCTGAACTAGATTGTCTTTGTGCTGGAACCCAAACTGATAGAGGAACCTCTACCTGGAGCAGAACTGGTCTCACAGGAGAAGAAAAGAGATCATGGTGAACCATAGATTGGCTCTTACTGCTTGTGCCTATAACTTAAGCATATTAGATCTGCTCACATTTTCTTGGTCAGAACAAGTTCACCTTATCAAGTCTGACATCAGTAGGACTCCCCTGGGAAGGTCAGTGAAAATTTGTAACTAACAATATAGTCTGCCACCATTGAGAACAAGAAATAGCCAAATCTTTCTCTTCTTCTTCAGGAAGGAAATTATTCACAAGAAAGAAACTGGGATAAAAACCAAAGAGTCATTTTATTAACAGCAGAGTTATTTCCATAACCTGTAGAGCAGAGCTCTGCCAAAAGACTGAGTTGAATCACATGACTTATGTTGAAGACTGAAGTACAGCTTCCTAATGCCCTGCTCTCCCCACTCTAAATTTAGGGACCAGCATGCAGAAAGACAGAAGACAATCAGATCTGCGAAGCATCAACTCCACTTATCTGAGCATGAGCTGGACAGAGACTGGGTTGGGTCTACCCAGCAGGAAGTGGGGAGCAAGAGCAGCACACATGGGTATGTAAATTTTTAATATGTGACACTAATAAAATGAGGGCTAATTAAAACCCTGGGTTCTAATCTATCAAATTAGCAACTCCTCCTCCCTTCAAAAGGTAACAAGTAGGGGAACAGGGCAGAGGAGAAGGTAATTCCTTCCTATGCTTTCACATTCTTACTTTTGTTCTCTCTATTCATTTTGAAATGTGTTCAAACTTACAAGACATTTACAAAAATTATACGAACTCCATACAGAGAACTCCAACATAGCCCTACCCCCAGATGTCCTATTTTCAACTTTTTGCTACATTTTGTCATATCATTCTATCTATCTATCTATCTATCTATCTATCTATCTATCTATCTATCTATCTATCTATCTATATCTATCTATCTATCTACCTATCTATCCATCCATTTTCTGAACACATGCATGTAAATTGTATACATCATGCTCCTTGAACACTTTATACTTATATGCACATTTCTTAAGAACAAGAACATTCACTTATGCAACCACTTTAAGTGCAGTTATCATTTTCAGGAAATAGAGCATTGATATGAAGATTACGATCTATATTCCAATTTTTTCATATGTCCTAATAATGTACCTTTGAGCCTTTTCTCCTCCATTACTAGACCCCATCCATAAATGTATATGTACTACATTTAAATTTAATTTATGACATAAATGTACTACATTTAAATGTCATTATCTCTTTAGTTGCTCTTTCTTTTTTTTAATTTTGGGAACATTTGTACAACATATATGGTTTTTTCCTATCTCAAACACTCCCAGGCACACCACTCAATGGGATTAATCACACTCACAATATTGCTGTATTCTCATCACCTTCCATTACTAAAACTTTCCCATCTCCCCAAACAGAAACCATTCATCCATTTTGCATTAACTCCCCTTTCCCCAACCCCCCTCCCTGGCAACTGTGCTCTAATTTCTGTCTCTATGAGCTTCCATGTTCTCCAATATTTTCTTTGTAGTTATCATGAGGCTTAAATTTATTTTTACTTTTATTTTATTTTTTGTATGTTGTATGGTGGGGTCACATGTCATTCTTTTTCCATGTGACTATCTTGTTATTGCAGCACCATTTGCTGATTATTCTTTTCTGGGAAGTGCATGGGCTGGGAATCGAACATGAGGCTTAAATTTAACATCTTAAATCTGTAACAATCTTGCTTGCATTGATATCAATTTAACTTCAATAGTATACAAAAACTGTGAAAATGATAGAGGGAGGAGGGCTAAGGGCACAAATGAAATCAGAAAGAAAGATAGAAGATAAAGATTGAGATGGTAAAATCTAGGAATGCCTAGAGTGTATAATGATAGTGACTAAATGTACAAATTTTAAAAATGTTTTTGCATGAGGAAGAACAAAGAAATGTCATTACTGCAGGGTGCTGAAAATAGATGGTAATTAATATTTTAAAATTTCAACTTATGTGTGATCCTAAAGCAAAAAATGTTTATTTGGTACAAAATTTATATTTTGACTAGTGCATTTCCTAATATAACTTATGTGGACAGCTTAATTGAACACCATAGTACTTGGAACTTGTGTAGGGCATGAGATTTTGTTGGTTTATCCAGAGTGATGCCCCCATAAGTCTCAGAGTGATAACAGTGAATAAAAAAGTACTTGCAAAGTCCCCTTGGGAGAATGGTGAGAATAGGGGAAAATTCAACTTCCCCAAGTTGAATTTTTGATATTCTCACAAGCAGTGTGGACAACCAACGCTATAGTCTGAGCCCCCAGTCTTGGGGTTTGTTCATATGAAACGTAACTGCACAAAGGATAGGTCAAGCCTACGTAAAATTAGGCCTAAGAGTCACCCCCAAGAGAACCTCTTTTGTTGCTCAGATGTGGCCTCTCTCTCCAGCCAACACAACAAGCAAACTCACCACCCTCCCCCGTCTACGTGGGACATGACTCCCAAGGGTGGACTTCCTGGCAACGTGGGACAGAAATCTTACAATGAGCTGAGACTCAGCATCAAGGGATTGACAAAACCTTCTCGACCAAAAAGGGGAAGAGTGAAATGAGACAAAGTGTCAATGGCTGAGAGATTCCAAACAGAGTCCAGAGGTTATCCTGGAGGTTATTCTTAGGCATTAAGTAGATATCACCTTGTTATTCAAGATGTAATGGAGAGTCTGGAGGGAACTGCCTGAAATGTAGAGCTGTGTTCCAGTAGCCATGTTTCTTGAAGATGATTGTATAATGATATAGCTTTCACAATGTGACTGTGTGATTGTGAAAACCTTGTGTCTGATGTTCCTTTTATCTACCTTGTCAACAGATGAGTAGAACATATGGAATAAAAATAAATAATAGGGGGGACAAATGTTAAAATAAATTTAGTTTGAAATGCTAGTGATCAATGAAAGGGAGGGGTAAGGGTATGGTATGTATAAATTTTTTTTCTGTTTTCATTTTATTTCTTTTTCTGAATTGATGCAAATGTTCCAAGAAATGATCATGATGATGAATATGCACCTATGTGATGACATTGTGAATAGTATACACAAGCTATGTTTCTATACCCCTTTGTCCCCCCACCTTTATGTACTTCTTGCCATAACTTACAGGCTTATACATTATGAATCCGAAACCACTGATTTATCATTACATTTTATGCATTTGACTTGTATGGTCCTGTAGAAGGTAAAAAGTGAAGTTAGAAACTAAAAGTAGTTATAAAAATTCTAAAATTACTGGCTTTTATATTTACCCATGTCATTATCCAAACTGGAGATCTTTAGTTCTTCATGGGGTTTTAATCTATTGTCTTTTATCCTCTCCCTTCAGCCTGTAGAACCCTTTTTCGCATCTCCTATAAGGTCAGTCTGGTGGAGACAAACTCCCTCAGCTTTTGTTTATTAGGAAATGTCTTAATCTTTCCCTAATTTTTGAAAGATAGTGTTTTAGTTTGTTGAAGCTGCCAGAATGCAATATACCAGAAATAGATTGGCTTTTAAAAAGGAAATTTATTAAGTTGCAAGTTCACAGTTCTAAGGCCGTAGAAATGCCTGCAAGTGGGTGAGTCACATCTCCATGGAAACAATCTAAAAGATCTCACCCAACAATATTGAATGAGGATTAGAGGACATGGCTTTTCAGGGGTACAGAACAGTTTTAAAACACCACAGAGAGTTTGGCAAGATATAGAATCCCTGGGTGGCAAATTTTTGCTTTCAGCACTTTTAATCTGTCATCCCACTGCCTTCCTGCCTCCATGGTTTCTGATGAGAAATCAGTACTTAATCTAATGGAGGCTCCCTTGTACATGATATGTTTCTTCTTTCTTGTGGCTATCAGAATTCTCTTCATTTTTGGCATTCAACATTTTGATTATAATATGCTGTAGCATGAGTTTATATGGGTTTATCCTGTTTAGAGTTCACTGAGTATCTTGGATATGCATATTCATGTTTTTCATTAAATTTGGGAATTTTTCATCACCTATTTCTTTGTGTAGTCTCTTTGCCCCCTTACTTTCATTCTGGGACTCCCACAATGCATATATTGATACACTTGATGGTGTCCCACAGTTTCTCAGACTCTGTTTACTTTCCTTTATTCTTTTTTCCTTCTGCTCCTCAGACTGGATGATTGCAATCATCTTGTTTTCAAGTTCATTCATTGATTCTTCTACTTGCTCCAATCTGCTGTTGAACTGCTCTAGAAAAATTTTAATTTCTGTAACTGTAGTCTTCAGTTCTGCTGGTTCCTTTTTGTAATTTCCATCTCTATATTGATATTTTGTTTATATTCATCTATCATTTTCCTGATTTCCTTTAGTTCTTTGTCCTTGTTTTCCTTTAGCTCTTTGGGCATATTTTGGACCATTTAAAGTCTATGATGGGTATGTCCTAGGTATAGTCCTCCTCATTGGTGGTTTCTAATATTCAAATTTTTCATTTTCCTGAGCTATTTGCTTCCTATTTCTTTGTATACTTTGTAATATTTTGTTAAAAACTTAGACTTTTGATATTTTAATATATTAACACTGAAATTTAGACTCTGAGGCATCTGTTCCTTAATCCTGTATCCAGCTAGTGTTATGACAGTTTTCAATGAATGCCAGTAAGGCAGGCTAGATAGGGAAGCAGAGAGCGGGAAGGACCCTAAGATCCATAACAAACAGTTCTTTTTGGTGTGCACACAACTACCTAGCCCCTACACACCTAGCCTTTACTCTAGTTGGCACCTGAAAAGAACCAGTGAAAATGCAGCTCAGAATAGCCAAGGGGAAAGACCCTCTGAATCTTGACCTCAGATGGCTTCTCCTCCTTTGGAGAAAACCCTCACTCATCATCCTTTGAGCGTGTACTTTCACTACACATTAAAATTTTTGAGCTGTACACAATGGCTAGTCCTTTAATTCTTTCCTGTGACTGAATCAAGAACCCTCACAGTGCCAGCCCTTGATTGAGGTCT
The DNA here is from genome assembly GCA_004026745.1 of Myrmecophaga tridactyla. NCBI lineage: Eukaryota > Metazoa > Chordata > Mammalia > Pilosa > Myrmecophagidae > Myrmecophaga > Myrmecophaga tridactyla. The sequence continues at coordinate 10,245 of PVIY010056494.1, forward strand.
CAATTTCTCTGAGAACTCCTGGGGCTGTCTGGCATCACCGGGAGCTAATGATAAATGAATAAGCACAAGAAGTGAAAAAATAAAAACTACTTTTCCCGTTTGTAGATTAGTTTATGCTCTCCTTCAGGGCTCAACCACATAATGAATTTAGAGACTAGCTCCAGGCCAAATCGAAGAGACTACCCTGATCCTTTCTGTGCACGTATCTTGCTTGGGCATGTGTCTGTGGACTTAGAAATTCCCTCATTTACTTGTTACAAATGTCCCCTCTTCCCTAGGAAACAGTTTTCTCATGGTCCTGGAATGTCCTACAGCCAGCAATCCCTTGCCCCAGGCAGCATAACTTGACTGCTCTCCCACAGTGTTCTGGAGGAGAGCTCTATGAACTGCCTTCTATGCACAGGGTAAATTCTGGGTTGGCAAGTCCCTCAGGCCACTACAAAGCAGATTGAGCCAGACATACATGCTCTCAGTGTATGCACTCTGTCCCCTCCAGAACGAGGACCAGGAATCTACACTGGGAATGTGGGTAGGCTGCATGCTGAGCCATAGGGGATTGGAGGAGGGGCCAGCCAGGGCACCATGAGACCCTACCACTTTTTATTTTTGAAGTTGTGAAAGATCCATTCTGAGAGATTTCCTTTGCTAGTGTGTTTTCTCCAGCCTTTAATATGCTGTCTCATAGGGTTGATCCAGGTGGAAGCTGTGAAAGTGGAAATAGGCTTTCTTTTTCTCATCCGTGTTGTATGTTTCTACGCATTAAAATATTTTTTTAATTCTAATAATATATATGCATTCTAAAGTTTCCTCCTTTTAACTACACTGGAACATATAATTCAGTACAGTTAATTATGTTCACAATGCTGTGCTACCATCACTACCATTCCTTACCAAAACTTTTCCATCATCCCTGTAATGGTTAGATTCTGGTGTCAGCTTGGCCGATGATTATGCCCAGTTGCCTGGTTAGGCAAGCACTGGCCTGACCATTGATGCAAGGATATTTTGTGGCTGGTTGATATATTGGAAGGCTGGTATATTAAATCATCAGTCAATTGATTGCATCTGTGGCTGATTACATCTGCAGTCAACTAAGGCATGTCTCCCACAGTGAGACAATCCAATCACTTGAAGGCTTTTAAGGAAGAAGAGAGACTCTTTCACTGCTTCTTCAGCCAGCAAGCCTCTCCTGTAGAATTAGCCCAGACCCTTCATCAGAGCTGCCAGCTTCACAGCCTGCCCTATGGATTTTGGACTCTTCCATTCCCATGTGAGACACCTTTATAAATCTCCTATTTTCAGATCTCTCCTGTTGATTCTGTTTCTCTAGAGAATCCTGACTAACACAATCCCAAATAGAAACTTTGTACACCTTACCACTTTTAAGTAGCCTTTTTCTTGGCTCAATGTTCATCTTGTTACTGCAATCCTTTTACTGTTTTCTGGAGCTTTGAGAAAGATGTTTCTGTCAATTCTTGCTAGCTGTTCTGAGCTTATGTGAGGGGATGGAATCTTGACGAATTTCTTACTTTTATTCTTTCTAATCCATTGTAAAGAAGGGTGGGAAAGTCCCCTCCCAAACAAACACATGTGCATTGTCTATTTGCAGCATCATCTAGACTGTAAGCCTCTCAAGAACATGGGCAAACATATAATGCACATTGTTTCTACATGTCGTAGGTAGGGATTTGTTGATAGCAATTTTAACTGTCATTAAGGAGATGCCATTGCTATTTCAGTGGACAAATTTTTTTTTTCTCAAGCTGCAATTTTTAATTTTTATTTTCTTACATGGGCAGGCACTGGGAATCGAACCTGGGTCCTCTGGCATGGCAGGCAAGCATTCTTGCCTGCTGAGCCACCGTGGCCCGCCCTCAGTAGAGAAATTTGTGGTCAGTTTCAGATATACTAGGTATTTGTAACCTGGGATTCTGGGGTCACATTTGTTGTGCACTTCCAACTTTCACTGTACATTGACACAGAAGGATATTGAGATACGAGTCTGGATCATGGAAAGAAAGTCAAAGCCTTCATAAACATTACATATTACCCCAAGCATATGGATTTGCCAAGTATATGAAAGATCAAAATTCAATTGACCTCAACAAATGAGAGAAATGTTCATCAATAGAAGGTTAAATTGCACTAGAATAAATGAAAAGGAGTCCTTTTAAGGAATAAAAGGATCAAGTGCACAGAGATTCATGAAAGAAAAAATGGCCATGCAGAAATATGGCTAAGAAAGACTTCACAGATATGGAAAACCAATAATGAAATGAATAGAAAAATTGGGATTAAATTAACAAAAGTATGTGAAGCCAAATTCATCTTCATATCCCTGAGACCTAGCACTGTGCCTGGTAAATAATGGATATTGCTAAACATTTATTGAAAAAAATAATGTCTTTGGTTTTGGTCAGATCATCTCTTCTGTTGCCTCTCTCTGAAAAAACCTCTGCATGACCAATTACTATCCACTTTTCAAAACCCGTCACAAAGATACCTTCTTCCATATTGCCTTCCTTAAAATCTCCATTGCCAGTTAGAAGAAAACTCCTTTTCTGAATTCTCAAAAGCAATTAATAACTGTTAGCAATTATTATTCCAGTAGTAGCCTCTCGGTAATTGTTTATTGATGAATGGCAACTCTTAGATTATGGCAATCCAATATATATAATTTCAAATTTACAGAAACAAATAAAGGAAAGTGTCTAATTCTAATATTTTTCATCACTGGCATTAACTCTGAATTTCCTTGTTCTGGTTTCTTCTTTCTACTGACATTCATTCTAGGACTCAGGTTCCTTTCATCTTAGTGTGCCTCCATGCTCCAGGGTGTAGTCACTGTTTGCATGTTGACTCTGGTTCATTTGGCAATATCTTCTTTCCAAACCTGGAAGGAGAAAAATGGGAAAGAGAAAATGGAGAGCAAGTAGCTTCCTTTTAATCATGTAACATGAAAGTGTATGCTTAACTTCTGTTCACATATTGCCTTCCTTAAAATCTTGGCTAAACTTGGTCCCATGTACTGCAATAGAAGCTGGAAAAA
>PVIY010056495.1:0-13282 GCA_004026745.1 Myrmecophaga tridactyla
ACTTGGTCCCACGTTAACTAAAAATAATAGCTCCAGAAGTTTCTATTTCCGATGGCTTCACACCCACAGGAATGGATTAAGATTAAGAACAGGTTTTCCCCCCCGCCACAGTCCCTTCGAGTTGGAACTAGGGGATTTCCCTCCCCAAATTCCCAGATGCTGTCCTGGTGCTGCTGCTTACTGGGGCACACATTGGACGGGTGGACCAACACTCCAGAGAATGAAGAGCCCTTTCTAGCAGGCAGGGGTCCCCACCCAGCTTCTTTCCTGGGGACGTTGGCTGAGTTTCCCATGAACTAAGGATTGGGCTTGGCCTAGGCAGAGAAATGCACCTGTGGAAAGAGAAACTGGTGAAGCGTCTATGGCTGCATAAGACAATGGGATGTAGAAGCCCCCACAGCCAGGCCAGGAGCTGGGCTGGGAAGAGGGAGTGAATCTCCACCCTCGCATGATGCTCAGAACAGAGTCCTGCTGCAGACAGAGGCCTGCGAGAGCACTCAACACACTGAAAACAGACAGTAGCCAGAATTAGCACTCAAGGAGTTTAAAGGACAGGCAGTAATATAAGAAATAGAAGTAAAGATGGTGAAAAATTCTGATAAAAATATTGAGAATGTCAACAGGAGCTGGTATCTATGAAAAGAATCCAATGTATATTTCAGAACTTAAAGAAAACACAAATTGCTATGACATAAAATCTTATATTTAAATAAATTTTATAAAAATCTTGCTTTTAACTTATCAGAACATGAGTCACAGTGGGCTGCAGTTTTGTAGGTTTTATTTTCACATAGGAAAAGCATCATCATGTCAAGTGAGAAGATGAAAATGGCTCTGACAGTGGTGATTCAGATTCAAAATAGCATGGGTTACTACCTTCCTTAATAATTTGTCTAAAGTGCTGATTCTCACCCAGAGGCAGTTTTGTCCCTGAGGGGACACCTGCCAATGTCTGGAGATATACCTGGTGATCGCAGCTGGGGGAGAATGCTGCTAAGTATCCTGCAATACACAGAATAGCCCCCACAACAAAAAATTATCCTGCCCCAAATGTCACAGTGCTAAGGTTGCGAAAGCCTGTTTTGTTTTTTTTTAATTTTTTTTTTTTGCATGGGCAGGCTCTGGGAATCGAACCTGGGTCTCTGGCATGGCAGGCAAGGACTCTGCCACTGAGCCACTGTTGCCTGCTGTGCTGGTTTGAAAGGATGTACATCCCCTAGAAAGTCCATGTTTTAATCTAAATTCTATTTCATAAAGACAGAATAATCCCTATTCAATACTGTATGTTTGAAACTGTAATCAGATCATCTCCCTGGAGATGTGATTTAATCAAGAGTGGTTGTTAAGCTGAATTAGGTGGCGACATGTCTCCACCCATTTGGATGGGTCTTGATAAGTTTCTGGAGTCCTATAAAAGAGGAAACACTTTGGAGAATGAGAGATTCAGAGAGAGCAGAGCAGAATGACATAACCACGAGTAGCAGAGTCCACCAGCCAGTGACCTTTGGAGATGAAGAAGGAAAATGCCTCCCAGGGAGCTTCATGAAACAGGTAACCAGGAAGGGAAGCTAGCAGATGACACTGTGTTCGCCATGTGCCCTTCCAGATGAGAGAGAAACCCTTAACTGTGTTCACCATGTGCCTTTCCAGAATGAGAGAGAAACCCTGAACTTCATCGGCCTTCTTGAACCAAGGTATCTTTCCCTGGATGCCTTAGATTGGACATTTCTATAGACTTGTTTTAATTGGGACATTTTCTCGGCCTTAGAACTGTAAACTAGCAACTTATAAAATTCCCCTTTTTAAAAGTCATTCTGTTTCTGGTACATTGTATTCTGGCAGCTAGCAAAATAAAACACCCACCCACAAAACACTGTTTTAAAGTTCATTAATAATGAATATGTGATTCAGCATAATTTCTAATGGCTTAATAACACAATTATGCAAGATAAATAGTTGAGCTCTCTGAAAACAGTAAAAACACTTGAACTCTTAAAAAACAGTGAAAAAACATACATAAGAAATGCATGGCAAGAAATGGTAATAGTGGGTTATAGCTGAAATAATATAAAACTTGAGATTATGGGCTAAACACCCATTGGGATATCTGCTATGATACTGAGTCAAATGGGTTTTCAACATTTCTAAACAGCAAGTTTTCTATCCAGTCATGTCACAACCAGTAGAAAAAAGTAGGGGACAGTGGTCATACTTAGCCCATTTTTACATATTTAATAACACAGCATACTATTTATCCCTATGAAATAATTATATTTTGATATTTTTATTGTTTTTTAATTTTGTCAAAAAGGCCAGTTAAGTGTTCATTTATCCATAATAAATTATCTGACATTAAAAAAAAAAAGAACTCATTGGATAGAGTTAAGAGAACACTGGGCCCAGCAGGAGGAAGATAGGATTACTTCTTTGAAAGCAGATTGATAGAAAACATCTAAACCAAAGCAAAGATAGAGAAGAATAAAAGAAGAGAACACAAAAAACATAGATAAGTAGTGTATTAGTTTGTTAAGCTGATGGACTGTGCTAAACCAGAAATGGAATGGCTTTTAAAAGGGAATTTAATAAGTTACAAGTTTACAGTTCTAATGCTGTGAAAGTGTCCAAGTTAAAGCACCAACAAGAGATTACCTTCACGCAAGAAAGGCTCATACCATCTGGAACACCTCTGTTAGCTGGAAGGGTGCATGGCAACATCTGCTTGTCCCTTGGCCTTCCTTGGCTCTCCCCAGATTCTGGCTTGCTCAGCATCTCATGAGATGGAATACACCAGAGTCTGCTGGGATCCAAGCATCTCCAAACATCTGTGTCTCTGTTCTCTGGAGCAGCTATTCTCCAAGCATCTACATTTGCTCTCTCTCTATCAGCTCTCCCAGATCTGTCATTTCTGAGATCTCTCCAAAATATTTCCCCTTTTAAAGACTCCAGTAGACTAATCAAGACCCACCTGGAATGGGGGAGTCACATCTCCAACCAATTAAAAGGTTACATCTACAATTGGGCATGCCACACCTCTGTAGAGATAACCTAATCAAAAGTTTCTACCTGATAAACAGCCATATCTGTGATGAGGGGTCTCTCTTTAAAGAGTTTAAAAAAAAAAAAAGTTTCTGCCCTAAAATATTGAATCAGGATTAAAAGAAATGGCTGTCCCCACAAGATTGGATCAGGATTAAAACATGGCTTTTCTGGGGTCCATTCTAGCTTCAAACTGGCACAAGTGGAAAAGATTAAACAGTAAAACATATGTGTAATTGGAGTCCCAGAAATAGAGGAGAGAGAAAATGGGTCAGAAGCAATATCTAAACAGGTAATTGTCAGGAATTATTTTAAATCTAAAGACTATTATTAACCCCTAGACTCAAGAAGTTTAGGAAATCCCAAACAGGGTGAAAACAAAGAAAACTACATCTAGACATATCATAGCCAATCTAGTGACAAGAAAGAGGATATCTTAAACCAGAGAGAATATCTTAAAATCTGCCAGAGAAAAAGAGGTACATTACATTCAAAGGACTGATAACACTGACTTAGGGTTGGAAACTATGGCCTGAGGGCCAAATCCAGTTCTGCTTGTTTGTACAAATTAGGTTTTATTGGAACACAGACACTCATTTATTTACATATTGTCTGTGGTTGCTTTTGCACTGCAAGATCGGAGTGAATGATTGCAATAGAGATATGTGGCCCACAGAGCTGACAATGTGTATGGAAACTTTACAGAAAGTGTGCTGACCCCCCTGGACTAAGTTAACAGATGCACCAACTAGAAAACAAATGGAAGACAGTAGAATTAACTCAATGACATCTGTAAATGACATTAAATGTCAGTAAACTGAACACTGCAATTGAAAGATAGAGATTGGTGGCTGGCTTGGCTCTCCTCTCTGGCCCTGACAGGCTGGTGGGTTGCTCTGAGGAGGCGGGGAGGGAAGGACTGGGCCAGCTGGTGGGCTACAATGCTGAACTTGAGCGCTGTTCTCACCTGCACGTGGAGGAGCAAGCAGTCCGACCTGGACTTTCTCAGGTTCCCACGGGACCTGGCCAGATGCCAGAAGCAGGTGGACAATTGTAGGAGAGCAGACTTGGATGATAAAACACCTGATGAGCTAACTAAAAAAACACCTGATGAGCTAACTAAACATTATCAGTTATGTGTTATGCTAGTTTGAAACTGTTATGTACCCCAGAAAAGCCATGTTCTTTTTATAATCCAATCTTGTGGGGGCTGACCTATTGTTTAGGGCAGAACTTTTGATTAGATTTTTTCCATGGAGATGTGACCCACCAAAGTGTGGGTGGGAGTTTTTGGTTAGATGGAGATGTGACTCCACCCATTCGAAGTGGGCCTTGATTTGTTTACTGGAGTCCTTTAAAAGGGGACACATTTTGGAGTTGCTTCAGAGCTGACAAAGATGAAGACATTTGGAGATGCTCAGAGTGGTGACAGAAACGCTTAGACACAGACATTTGGAGATGCAGAAGAAAAAGCCAGAAGGACCCACAGGATCTGTGAGAGCCGTTTGAAACCAGAGGCTGGGAGAGGAGTCCAGCAGACATTGCTGTGTGCCTTCTTACAAGATGCTAAGCAAGCCAGAACCCAGAGTTTTGTCCAGAGAAGCTAAGTAAAGGGCCCCCAGATGCTTAGAGAAGAAGCCACTGAAATCAAAAGCACAATGCAATGAACTGGAAGCAAGAACCTCAAATGCCAGCCATGTGTCTTCCCAGCTGACAGAGAAATCCCAGACGCCAAATGACCTTTCCTCAAAATCGAGGTATCTTTCTCTGGATGCCTTAGTTTGGAAATATTTAAGGTCTTAGAACTGTAAACTTGTAACTTAATAAATCCCCTTTGAAAAGCCAATCCATTTCCGGTATGTTTCATTCTTGCAGCTTTAGCAAACCCAAACATACGCCAGGCACTTGGAGACGCATCTGTGATCTATAGGACTGGTCCTTATGGGACAGTTCTCGAGATAATGCTCTCCCAACAGTATTTGATCTTACCGGTTATTTGAACAATCCACATAGGAGAAAACAAATAAAAGAATTGAGTGAGGATGATATCAGGACACTGAAACAGAAAAAAATTGATGAAACATCTGAAGAGGAACAAAAACATAAACAAACAAGAGCAGTTCTCAGAACCCAAAATGCAGAAGAAGGGAGTAAAGGATAGGATAATGGTATTTTACCTTAACCCTTGAAAAGGAGGAAAACAAAGATGACCTGAAACCTTTATTTAAAATTTTGATTCTCATCATCTCTGGATGGACGTGATCTGACGACCTCCCCAAGGTCTCGTCACACCTGGCAGCTCGTAGGCACTGCTGGGGGTGGGGTGCCGAGTGCAGACGGGCGAGGAGGGTCTGAGAAAGTGCTTTGAGACAACAGAAGTTAACTTATTGTTCCATAAAAAAAAAAAAACACCAGAAGAAGCAGCTGTTAGAGACACGTAAGACCTGCATTCAGAGGAAACGTGGGAAGTGAGAGATGCACACTTCCCTTCCATTATCATCACGGTGCATAGCTGGGGGGGAGCGCCTGTCCATGTTTGAGGTTTGTGGACGAATCTCATAACCGGAGAGAGGAACTTGTGGGCTTCCTGCCTTATGAAGCGGATGCAGAAATTCAGGCTGTGAAATTTCACCCTACAATACTGAGAAGTGGGGATTAAGTGTGTGGTACTGCCGTGGACAGGCTTGCATTGTGTTCAGTGAATTTTCTTCCAAAATGAAAGTTTTTGCTTCTAGACTTCTAGAGAAATATTTCCAAGCCATCTACACACTCTGCTCTCCCTGTATCTTAAATATGACATTAGCAAAATCAGTGCCAGTTGTGGGAGCATCTTTTGCATTGTGAACGATTGAGAAATTTTTTTTTTCCATTGATCACGGCAACTACTTCTAGAACTTGAGTGTGATTTCGGTCCTTGAAGCAATGAAGAAAGGGGCAATGAGCTGAAGAACTTTGCCATTCTCAGTGGACAGGCAGGCATGATGCTTTTGAAATTTTAGTGGAACTCCTGCAAGCACTTGTTTTATGTTAGGATGGTATGCTTAAATAGTGACACAAACACTAGATGGAATAACTGCGTAGCTGGCAGAGCACCTGTACTCTGTAGCTCAGGGACAGATTTTGATTTCGTTGGTACGATTGTTGTTCCTAAGAATGCCCTACTTTTCACAAGAGCCTTTGGGAGGCTCTCCAGGGGCAACCCTCAGATATCTTCTTTGCAGCCAGCTTGACTGCAGCGCTGCAGCCACCAATGAAGTGACGGGAAATAATGAAGTTTATCATGAATTTTGGCTTGAGGAAATGACAAATTTCACAATCAAACTTGATATTCACAGGAAACTCCCTGGTAGATCCTGCGGAGTTCAGAAAGATAACCTGGACTCTGAGCGAAGCTCTGGAGTTACTATAAAGAAACCCTAAGTGTTCCAACAGGGGAGCACAACACTCAGGAGCTTAAAGATACATTTTCAGAACAGCATCTCAAAGCTCTGATATGCTTATCTCTGGAACCCTCTCTCACAGACGGCTCAAATTCAGAAGAGACTCACGCAATCCTGATGCCTTCTCAGCTGAGCTTCATGGTTGGAGAATCAATGGAAACACAGAGGGAAAGATGCGAGCTTCCACCCACTCTCTGTGAAACCCTCCAACTGCCTGACGTTGAGGTTTTCCCTAGTGATTGTGCTTTGTTGAAGATCTTGCATGTTCTTCCTGTGATGAAGGTTGAGAATGAACGCCATGGAAATGGATGAAAGCGTCTCCAAGCACAGCTGAGGAGTGCTTAGACAGACCAGAGGTCAAGTCCCTTGCCTTTGCTTAACATGCATTTTAATATAAAACATGATCTGGATTTAATGGTGAACACAGACATCACACTCCATACAACTAAGTCCATACAACTTCCTACAGGTAATTCAGAAACCGTTGAAGAGACTTTTAAAATGTTTTCCTCTTACATCTGGAAGAGAAGCTGGGAGACGTATGGAAGCTGCTCCGTCTCTGACTAGCTTTGCCTTTAGGTCTCCCGTTGAGTACACTAGTCTTTGGTAATCTACATATTTAAAAAGCCCCTGCTTGAATTCTCATGCTTTAGTGACCCATTTATTCCTCCAGAAGTGGAGGGAAAGTGCAAGGTTCATTTCTGCATGCTCTTGGTGAGTGGCTCTTTGGAATTCCTTCACTTAAGTCATTTTAGAATCACTGCAGCCCCAGCTGCCGGGCCGTCAGCCCAGCCATCTTCACTTTGAAGAAATAGATGTTGAGGAGTTGGGGAAGGAAGGAATGCATTTTGTGAAATCTTAAAATGAGGCTCACAAATGACCTTTAACTGTCATTTGTGTATTGTGTATTGTGTATTGGACAGGTAAGGGACTCCCCAGGGGGTGAGAGAAGCTAAACTCCCCAAGCAAGGATTTTAGTGTAGAATTTGTCTTTATCAAATGAACCTAAAGGAACAAATTGCAGTTAAAGTCGGAATGCCCTTTCCCATGTCTGGTTGCTGCTGTTCACATTCCTTTGCTGAGCCTTTTAGAAGTGATGGGCTGAGCACGTCTGTGCCAGGATGAACCCGAGGCCATGGCTGGTGACAGCTGACATGTCTGCTTTTTTCTATTTCCATGACTGTATCCACTGCCTCACCTTGATTTACATGTAAAACCTAGACAACCTACAAAAATAAGTGTTTTGTGGTTCATCTAGAAATAATACAGAAGACATTGTTGTTATTTTTGGTGAAGAAAATCAATTTTGCACAGTTTATTTCAATCTTAATGAAATGTGATTTTGTTTGAAAAAGATGAAGATAATCAGACTTTATTAAAAAATCAAAACAAGATTCTGTTGATACCTATATGTACACTTCAAATGAAAGGGCACAAGTAGGGTGAAAGTGAAAGGTAGAAAATGATATATTATACAAATAGTAACTAAAATAAAGCTGTCGTTGGTGTGTCTAGATTGATATCACACAAACCAAATTTTAAGGCAAGAAGTATCAGTGACTATCATTTCATGATGGTGAAAAGATAAAAGAAGCAAATGAACATCAAAATCAGGAGGGATGGGAGATTTAAACAACATGATTGACCAACTGACTTAACTGATATGCTTGTGAGAGCATACCCAAAAATATCAGACTAGAAAAAAAGGAAGACTTCACAATTCATATTCCGCCAACACAACTCTGAGCAGTGAGCCTGATGAGCCCCTCTGAGAAAAGGTAACTTCTCATCAACATAGGCAGAAAAGCTCTAAAAGGTCTAGTGAATGGAATCTGCATAATACTCATGAGGAAATGTAGTCAGTTCCAGGAATGCAAGATTGGTTTGTCACTTGAAAATGAATTCAACATAGTTCCCCACATTGATGGACTGAAAGAGAAAAGGCATAAGATTATCTCAATGGATGCAAAATAAGCATTTAAAAAAGTCAACACAGTCATGACAAAATAGGAATAAAAGGTCATTTCTCTAATCTGATAGTGTCTACAAAAAGACTATATAGCCAGTATCATACTTAACAGTAAAATATTATGTTCTTTATCCCTGAGATTAGGAACAAGACAAGGACGTCTCGCTAACAGTACTTCCTTTCAGCGCTGTGCTGAGGTGCTAGAGGGTTGCATCAGTTCCCTACTGCTTCTTGACAACCCATACCAAAAACAAGGCTTAAAACTGCATTATCTGTTCAGTTCATGAGTCTGTGTGTTGGCTGTTCAGTCTGGAATTGCCTGGTAAGTCCTTCTGGGTTGGGCTGGTCACACTCCCCCATTTGGCATTTGCCCATCAGCTGGGATAACAGGTGAGTGGCCATGTGTCTCTCTCCATCCCGCTGGGAGGCAAAGGCAGATGATGGGGGAGAGAAGAGAAGCACACAGCCCTCTTGAGACCGAGGCTTGAAACTGGCCAAAATCAGTCACATGGAGAGTCCAGCTTCAAGGGGTGAAGAAAGAGACACCCCACTTTTTTTTGGGGGGGGGCTGGCACTTGGAACCAAACCTGGGTCTCCAGCATGGCAGGCAAGAACTCTGCCAGCTGAGCCACGATGGTCTGCCCTAGACCCTACTTTTTGATGAGGGAAACTTCAAAGTTATATTGAAAAGCAGTGGAAAGAGACATTTTTTCAGCTGTCAGTCTACGACTTGAGTGCAACAAGTGAGAAAAAAAGGTGTATATACTGGAATATGACATCATGTGTACATAAAAATCCATAATAATCTGTTAATTATTAGGGTTAATAAGTGAATATAACAAGATCTCTAGATACAAGGGCATTACACACACAAAAATATGTTTGTATATACTAGTAACAAACAGAAAATGAAATTTAAGAACAATATAATTTATAATGGCATTGAAAAATGTCACTAAGAATCAATCCAGCAAAAGTCATGCAAATCTTTTCTTCTGAAATCTTCAAATCATTGCTAAAAGATAACCCAGATAAACTGAGGCATATTCCATGTTTATAGATTGGAGGATTCAAGTGGTTGAGATGCTAATTGATTTATAGATTCAGTGCTTTCCTAATGAAAATCCCAGCAAGTTTTTGTTCTTTTGGTGGAAATTAACAGGACAATTCTAAAATCTATATGGAAAGGCAAAGGACCCAGAATCTCTAAGAAAATCCTGCAATAGTACAAAACTGGCAGTCTTAAACTATCAAATATCACAATTACTATAAATCAATAGCAATTATAATAGTAAAGTATTGATACAAGATGTTCTAGTTTGTTAGCTGCTGGAATGCAATATACCAGAAACAGAATGGCTTTTAAAAAGGGGAATTTTATAAGTTGCTAGTTTACATTCTAAGGCTGAAAAAATGCCCCAGTTAAGACAAGTCTATAGAAATATCCAATCTAAGGCATCCAGGGAAAGATACCTTGGTTCAAGAAGGCCGATGAAGTTCAGGGTTTCTCTCTCAAGTGGAAAGGCACAAGACAAACAGTCAGAGTTTCTCTCTCATCTGAAAAAGCACATGGTGAACACGGTCAGGGTTCCTCTCTCATCTGGAAGGGCACATGGCGAACACAGTGTCATCTGCTAGCTTCTTCTCCTGGCTTCCTGTTTCATGAAGCTCCCTGGGAGGTGTTTTCCTTCTTCATCTCCAAAGCTCACAGGCTGGTGGACTCTGCTTCTTGTGGCTATGTCATTCTGCTCTGCTCTCTTTGAATCTCTCATTTTCCAAAGTGTTTCCTCTTTTACAGGACTCCAGAAACTAATGAAGACCCACCCAAATGGGTGGAGACATGTCATCACCTAATCCGGCTCAACAACCACTCCTGATTAAATCACATCTCCAGGGAGATGATCTGATTACAGTTTCAAATGTACAGTATTGAATGGGGATTATTCTGCCTTTATGAAATGGGATTTTGATTAAAATATGGCTTTTCTAGGGGACATACATCCCTTCAAACCAGTACACAAGAATAGACAAATTGTCTAAGGGAACAAAATGGAGTTCAGAAATAGACTTATGTATATACAATCAATAATATACAACAAGTCACCAGGGGAAAGGAATGATCTTTTCAGTAAATATGGCTGGAGCAGTTGGCTAGTCACATGAAACAGTGAACTGTAACCCTTTCCATAGTGTCTTAGTTTCCTGGCTGCAACCACAAACCCCATGCAGTGGGTTGGCTTAAACAACAGGAAGGTTCTGGCTCACAGTTTTGAAGCCAGGAGAAGTCTAAACTGAGCTGTCTTCAAGGCGAAGCTTTCTCCTAGAGGACTATGGCATTCTGGGGCTGGCCACTGGTGACTTGGTCCTTGGCTTTCCCATCCCATGGCAGGGCACATAGCAGTGTCCCCTCCTTTCTCTTCTGGGTTCTGTTAACTTGTGGCTTCTACTCCTCCTGTGGCTCTCCCTATAAAGCCTCCAAAAATGGGATTAAGGCCCATCCTGGCTCAGTAGGTCACACCTTAACTAGAAATAACATCTTCAAAGGGTCCTATTTACAAGGGTTCACACCCCCCAGAATGGATTAAGATCAAGAACATGTCTTCACTGGGGGCACAGAGCTCAATCTACTACAATGGGAATTCTCAGCTAGATGATTTCATTTTCTAATAATTGCTACCAAATCTGCTGTGTTGAACTATGGCTTGCTGTTGAGTATGTAGTCCCACTTCCCTTAACGACATCTGTGCTGGTTTGAAAGTGTTTTGTACCCCAGAAAAGCCATGTCCTTTAATCCTGATTGAATATTATAGGTTGTAAATCTTTGGTTACATTGTTTCCATGGAGATTGACCCACTCAGTTGGGAAACATTTTGGAGGAAACTCAGATGCTTGAAGACAGTTGCCTCAGAACCAACAGAGATGTAGACATTTGGAGATGTTTGGAGTGCTGACAGAGAGAGCAGGTGTCTAGACACAGATGTTTGGAGATGTGGAGCCCAGCAGGCATCACCACGTGCCTTTTCATGAGATGCTAAGCAAGCAGAACCTGGAGTTGTGTCCTGGAGGAGCAAAGTGAAGGCCACAGATGCTTAGAGAGGAAACCACTGGCATAAAAAGCTGGAAGCAACAGAACCAGGAACAAGGACCAGCAGATAACAGCCATGTGCCTTCCCATGTGATAGATGCTGGCCTTTCTTGAGTCAAGATATCTTTTCCTAGATGCCTTAGTTTGGACATTTTTATGGCCTTAGAACTGTAAACTTGTAACTTAATAAATTCCCTTTTTAAAAGCTATTCCATTTCTGGTATATTGCATGCCAGCAGCATTTAACAAACCCACACCTTACCATGATTTCATTTTTAGTCAGTTTTGGTTATGGAAGCAATCTCATTTGTTACTACAGTTATCTTCATTTAAGAGCTCTGCTCTACTGTTCCATTCAAAACTCTTCCACTCTTGACTCTGGAATGTTCTCCCGAGTGCTGGCCCCAGCCTGTGGTTTGGATGCCTGCGACAGACAAAGTTAGCTTTGTCCCAAATACCGTGTGGATGTTGGCGATTGTCAGACCCACCCTTCATCCTTGTCTCTAACACATCAGCATGTGGAAACGTGCATCTTAGAACCGATGATGTAAGTTTTGCAGAACACCTGGAAATTATGACAAACAGTAAACAACTATGTGCAGTCTCAACTGTGGTACAGCTTTCCTGCACTTTTATTTATATAGTTGCAAACCCCTGGATGCACAGTTTTGTAGCCTGCTTTTCCACATGACATGAGCATATTTCGTGTTGCTGTTAAGGCTGATACATATTTAACAGACGTGTAGTCCAGCGTGTGGTGCTGCAATGAGCCACTTAATTATCTCATTGATAATTCAGCCAATCAAATTCACAATCCACAATTCCCCTCCTGATAACTCTGAATGAAGTAGACAGAAATGACAATGGGGTCAATTAGAAAGGCCTTTAGGGAATTTCTTCCCTAAAGCTGTAATTGTTTTTAGAACCCTTCATAACAATGGAGAAGCGTAGCCTAAGCTGTACACAAGGACTGCTGTTCAGGGAGAACCCCCACCCAGCCTTATTGAATACCATTACCTCGGCTGTGTGATGACCGAAGGGCACACAAACCATTTTTTTTATTATTAATTAAAAAGAATTAACAAACAAAACATTAAGATATCATTCCATTCTACATATACAATCAGTAATTCTTAATAGCATCACATAGTTGCATATTCATCATTTCTTAGAACATTTGCATCGATTTAGAAAAAGAAATAAAAAGACAACAGAAAAAGAAATAAAACAATAATAGAGAAAAAAAAAGATTATACATACCATATCCCTTACCCCTCGCTTTCATTTACCACTAGCATTTCAAACTAAATTTATTTTAACATTTGTTCCCCCTATTATTTATTTTTATTCCATATGTTCTACTCATCTGTTGATATAGTAGCTAAAAGGAGCATCAGACACAAGGTTTTCACATTCACAGAGTCTCATTATGAAAGCATTATCATTGTTCAATCATCTTCAAGAAACATGGCTACTGGAACACAGCTCTACATTTTCAGGCAGTTCCCTCCAGCCTCTCCGCTACATCTTGAACAACAAGGTGATATCTACTTAATGCATAAGAATAACCTCCAGGATAACCTCTCAACTCTGTTTGGAATCTCTCAGCCATTGACACTTTGTCTCATTTCACTCTTCCCCCTTTGGTCGAGAAGGTTCTCTCAATCCCTTGATGTTAATTCTCAGCTCATTCTAGGGTTTTTCTCAGTCCCTTGATGCTGAGTCTCAGCTCATTCCAGGATCTCTGTCCCA